>BLSH010050125.1:1872832-1885462 GCA_018402905.1 Glandirana rugosa
AGATAGACAAGGATGGGGATGGGGCAGAGAAGAGTCAGCCAGTGAGGGGAGGTCACAGAATGGGAGAGGAGGAGGAGGAGGAGGAGGTTGCATTGGTAGTGATGAGTGCAGTGCAGTCAGCCAGCAGCTCCCGGGTGGAGAGAAGCGGAGGATGGGGAGAAGCGGAGGATGGAGAGAAGCGGAGGATGGGGAGAAGCGGAGGATGGAGATGTCTGAGCAGTGATGAGGATGCAGCAGCACGCGGATCCTGGTAAGAAAAACTTTATCACTTCTTCCCTATGGGGGACCCCAAATTCTCTCCCCCCAGGGCGCAGTCCATCCGTATGAAAGTTGTTGTTCAGGTGAATGGTCACCGAATGTAACGTCTGACCATCCTGGGACTTCAGTCTGTGGGGTGCTAGGCTGAGCCCCCTCCCTGTCCCAATCATTCCCACAATTTTGGGGATTTCATTACAAATGCTGAACTCTTCTGTCCTCCCACCGATCTGCCCAACATCCAAAGCTGGGAGTTGTCCTGGACCAGGGGGTCGTCTGCAGGACATTCTGATCATTCGGAGACATTTTCATCATCTTTCTTAAAATCAGTTTTTTGTTATAAATGCTACAATTTACAAAGTATCGATGTTCCATTGCAGTCATCATTCTCCTATAGATATATTTCTGTATAATTTGCATATCTGCCCCTGGTTTCCTTTATTCCATCTCCATTCTCCTCTATTTATCAATCACAAGGAGATATTTACATCTCAGAATGTTTTATTTCCTCTATTAATACAACACAGAAGAGAACTCCATGATTTATACTGGGGATCAATATTTATATGATATTCACATTTACTCCATCTTACTGATAGGAAATGATGAAAAATCAAAGGAGACATTGAAGGGGATCATTCTCTTTATTAGATGACATTTCGGTGGTTACCTTATATCCAATGTAGGAGATTGTAATTATATAACACCGATGTAAACCCAATCACTACAATCTCATATCAGAAAAAGTCATCTTTAATCTTCTTAAATCTGCAGCTTTCATTCAAACAATTCCTGGTGATCCTGCCATGAAGGTCCCTGTCAGTGTTGCCAACCTCCCGAAGTGTTTTTTACTGGCAAAACATGGCAAATTTACTGGCGGAACACATTTTTTACTGGCAACCTGAAAAATTACAGAACTCCTATTAAAAACTAAGATAATTGATATTTAAACACAACATGGAAACACTGACAATATCCATATCAAGTAGTTTCCCTGGTTTACACTTAAAAAGTCAGCACAGCATGACAAATTATCAGACCCTGATATTTATAGACAGTTGTAAAAATCACTGATTTTTACAAACTGTCAGTAAATTTACTGGCGGTTGGCAACACTGGTCCCTGTTCAAGGAGTTTGTGTTATAGGGTGACAACTGTTTCCCTGTTGTTCTTCTCAGTTGTCACCCTATTATGTGTACCCCTGATGATCCTCATGAAGGTCCTTCTTGTTATACGAGGTGACGCTCTCCTGCGGTTTCCGGTGGAGACAACAAGCGGCTCTGCTGGCACACATTACCCAGGCATGGTCTGGTATAACACAAAGTTTAGGGACTTTGTGCTATAGGGTGACAACTATCTGCCTATTGTTCTCCTGTGTTGTCAGTCACTGGGTCACTTGTGCCACTGATGATCCTACCATGGAGGTCCTTGATCAGACCCTACCTGGTATGGGATGACAACTGTCTTCATATTGTTCTCCTGTGTTGTCACCCTGTTATGCGTGCCCCTAATGATCCTGCCATGACGGCTCTTGTTCAGGCCCTTTCTGTTATGCAGGGTGCCAACAATCAAGTCTCTGACTCCTAATTGTTCTCCTGTGGTGTCACACAGGTTTCCTAGGGGAGACAAGTGGGTTTTCCGACACACAATACCCAGGCATGGTCCACTGTTAAGCTACTTTGTGATGTAGGGTGACAACTTATGTACTCCTGTGTCGTGTCACCTTGTTACATGTGCCCCTGATGATACTGCTATGAAGGTCCTTGTTCAGGCTCTTTTTGTTATAGTGTGACAACCATCTGCCTATTGTTCTCCTGTGTTGTCACCCTGTCCAGGGCCATCTTTAATATTGATTGGACCCTGGGTAAACATTTTCTTGGGCCCTCCCGAATCCACTTATAAACTATTTGTGGGCAACGCAGGCCCAAGGGGTAGCTGCTTCGGGCCCCACAATAATGACTGGGCCCAGGGCAGCTGCCCCTTTTACCCTGTGTTAAAGACGGCCCTGATCCTGTCACATGTGCCCCTGATCATCTAACCATTAAGGTCCTTGTCTGGGCTTTTCCTGTTATTTGGGGTGGCAACACTCTGTCCCTGCCTTCTAATTGCTCTCACGTTGTCATCCTGCCACACAGGCTTCCAGTGGAGACTACAACCAGCCATGCCGACACACATTTCTCAGACATGGTCCACTGTTGTCACCATCAGGAAGCCTGCGAGAAATGCCTTGCAGCCATCACTGGAGTGCATGCAGATAGTAAAGCCGGGGACACACCATTTGTTTTTTTTGCTCAATCCAGCGGGTTGAACGAAAAAAACTGTTAGCTCAGGTCAGTGCCGCTGTATTAACAATCCGATGTTAGTACAGCGATCTTCCCCTGCTGATCTATTGTGTTCTGACAAGGGGGCGGCCCTCCCGCCAGAACATTCCAGTGAGTGCTCTCAGCCATTGGCTGAGAGCGCTGATCAGTAGCCGGTCGACAGACCGTATTCGTTCATGAGCCTTCGACAGAAGCTGGCTTCTGTCGGATCGGCTGCCATATACACAGGCTGAATGTCGGCCAGTTTCTATTGAACTGGCTGATACCGGCCAACATTCAGCCCGTGTGTACTTTGCTTAAGGGGTTGATTTTCTAAAACTGGAGAGTGCAAAATCTGGTGCAGCTGTGTATGGTATAGCCCAGTGGTTCTCAACTCCGGTCCTCGGGACCCCCCAACAGGCCAGGTTTGCAGGATAACTGAAATTCATCACAGGTGATATCATTTGCTGCTCAGTGATTGCAGTGTTCTAGTCTGCATCTCCCCAAGGTAATACTTAAAATCTGGCCTGTTGGTGGGTCCCGAGGACCGGAGTTGAGAACCACTGGTATAGCCATAGGCGTGCGCATAGGGTGTGCCAGGTGTGCATGGGCATGCCCTAATCAACCTGAGCAGCACAGATTCCCCCCTACTGCCCTGGCTTCCCCCACAATGCTGCCGGCTTCCTTCCTCTACTCTCCCACTGGCTGCTGCTACGGGCACACACAGTGGGGGAAGGGGCCTGTAAATATGTAATTCACTGGCCCTTTACCTTTCTGAATGAACACAGTGAGTGATCGGTACCGTGTGTTTGAGCTTTGGAGTGCACACCCTAATGCAACTGGCTGCGCACACCTATGATGGTAGCCAATCAGCTTCTAACTTCAGCTTGTTCAGTTAAGCTTTGACCATAAAACCTGGAAGCTGATTGGTTTCTATGCAGAGCTGCACCAGATTTTCCAGTTCTAGTAAATCGACAATAAAAGTGGCTGCAAAGAGGTTGCAGGAGAGAGCAGCACTGAGATGCAGCAGAGAACTAAAAAAGGCAAAAAAGGAATTTTATTAAAAACCAATGACAACCGTTTATGACTCGCCGAGGTACATTCATAAAGTAGGACATCTGACATTCAGTTTAGGTGAATCTTCCTGGTGAATGTGTTTTAAATAATTGATTTATTCACCAACAGTGAATGTTTGATTAAATAATTTAATAACTTTATAAATATTACCCTAAATGTCATCGAATTGGGGTTTAAATTCAAAAATATATAAAAAAAAGTTAAATCTGCCGACCCAGAGAGCTGCGCCGGTCTTGGTAATAATGCCCCCCCTTTTCTGTTCTGATGATCATCTTCTGTCCTCTCCAGGTCACCCGTGTGAAGCGACATCTGGCTGGCAGAGATGCCTATAATCTCCGGAGGCAGCGAGCAAGACTACAGCACTCTCAGCTATACGTCGAGCAGCACCCTGAACCACTTCTTCCCCATCGCCGTTGAGTCCCAGCCAGTGAAGGGGGCGAGGTACCAGAGGGCGCAACAGATTTACGACCCCGACGAGCTCTACGCAGCCGACCTAAAACGTGAGATCGTCATCAACGTTGGAGGCAACAGGTATCTTCTACCATGGAGCACGCTGGACGACTTTCCCATGACCCGGCTGGGTCGGTTGAGGTTCTGCAGCAGCTACGAGGAGATCATTCAGATCTGCGATGACTTTGATGAAGACACCAATGAGTTCTTCTTCGATAGGAACCCCTGCGCCTTCAGCATGATCGTCAGCTTCTTGGCAGCTGGCAAACTGCGCCTCCTGCGGGAGATGTGCGCCCTATCCTTTCAGGACGAGCTGGCCTACTGGGGCATCGAGGAGTCCAACCTGGAGCGCTGCTGCCTGCGGAAACTCTTCCAGAAGCTGGAGGAGCTGGAGGACTTCCAGAAGCAGGAGGAGGCGCAGAGGACCCGTGAGACCATCTGCGTCCTGGATGACCCCTCCAGGATGGGGCATTGTATGAACAAGCTGCGGGATATGGTGGAGAATCCACAGTCCGGGATCCCGGGGAAAGTGTTTGCGTGCCTGTCCATCCTGTTTGTGGCAACCACCGCCATCAACCTGTGCATCAGCACCATGCCGGACCTGCGGGAGGAGGAGGACAGGGTGAGTACTCCTTGTAATGGGCAGTGGGAGTAACCATAAAGGTAACCATACACATTAAAATCGAATTGTACAATCTTTATTATACAACCTGCACAACAGTGTAGAGCACATGTTTAAAACACAAAGCCCGCAAGCAGAATCCGGCTCATCAGGCCATTTCATGTGGCCCTCACACCTCTCCTGCAGCTGCTGCACCCCCCTCGCCTCTGCCCCCACCTTGTCTTAGCAGTTGGCAGCAGAGAGGAGGACAGAACTTATTTGCCAGATCCTGTGCTTCTCCATGTAGCTACAGAGAGGCTCTTCTCTGCCCCCCCCCCCCATCTCAGAAGTTGACAGAAGAGAGGAGGACAGAACTCCTCCTACAGATTCTGCTCCTCTTTGTACAGCCGCAGCATCCCCTCATCTCCACTGATCTCAGCATTCATCAGACTCGGGCAACTGAATCCAGCCCTCCTCTGGTCCTCCTCCAGACCCTGCACCTTCTTTTTCCCAGACCCACACCCAGCTTCTTCCCAGCAGCAGCATAAGGTAAGGGGGGTGCACTGTGATGTAAGGAAGGGTGAGAGACTCTTGACATCTGATGTGAGGGGAAAGGGGGCTGCTCTGGACATCTCGTCTTATAGATACAACCCTCTCTTTGAGGGCAACAATAATGCTAATGTGGCCTGTGATGAAACTGCGTTTGACACCCCTGGTGTAGAGTGATACAAACTCAATGGATAATTTAGGTCTATCCCAAATTTTACAAAGACTTTGGTGAATTTAAAGGAGATTGTACAATTGGATTGTAATGTGTCTGATCACCTTGAAAGATGATTGGGCAATCAGATTGCACATGTATGGTCAGCTTAGGTCAAACAGCCCAGCCCAGAGCAGCCAATCAGAATTCACTCTTCGCTCATACATCTGACGTGAAACCTGATTGGCAACAGAGTTGTTGTTCAATGTGCCGTAAGCCAGAATAACCAATCAGAATTCACTCGCTGATATAAAACCTGATTGGTCATAGCGGATCGGACTCCGCAAATGCGATTATTGATGCAGAGCAGCCAAGAATTTACGCTTCGCTCCTACAGTTTGCATGAAACCTGATTGGTCACAGGAGGTCCTGACCCCGCACACATGATCAGAGGTGCAGAGACGATGCTCAATGTACTGTAAACCAAAACAACCAATCAGAATTCACCTGTCGCTGATATGAAACCTGATTGGTCACAAGGGGGGTCCGACCCCACAAACCTGATCAGTGGTGCAGAGACGATGCTCAATGTACTGTAACCCAGAACAACCAATCAGAATTCACCTCTTGCTGATATGAAACCTGATTGGTCACAAGGGGGATCCGACCCTGCAAACCTGATCAGTGGTGCAGAGATGATGCTCAATAACCCAGAACAACCAATCAGAATTCACCTCTTGCTGATATGAAACCTGATTGGTCACAAGGGGGGTCCGACCCCGCAACCCTGATCAGTGGTGCAGAGATGATGCTCAATAACCCAGAACAACCAATCAGAAGATATCATTTCTCTGCTGTGAGTCACTGCACTTTGTCCCTCACTGTGACTAATGGAATTCGTTTGAATTGCTCAGCAAGATATAAAGCATCAAACTGTAATGACAGACATTTCCCAGCACGCTGGACAATTTAGCGAATGATACAAATAATAGCAAATAATACAGAATTAGGAAGGAGAATTGTCAGAAGTAAATGGGTGACACCAGAAGACCTGAATGTCCATCATTTCTCAGAAAAGCTCAGGGGGAGGAATTCTCACTGAAGGAGTGGTGGAGGCGTGGAGCTGACCGCCAGCAGAGATCAGATAGAAGTAACAAGGGAAACATTTATAATTCTGTCAGCTGATACCAAATGTATGGTGTGTTCACTACTGAGATGTAATAATAATAATAATAGGGAAGTATTCGGGCCAGGTCATTATAAGATTGGGCACTAGGTGGCAGCATTGAGCTGGAAAACACTGACTTTAAAGTAGAACTCTACTGTCAAGGAGTCAGCTCTCTTCCCATCATCTCCATCATCTCCATCCTCCTCTTCTTGTCATATCTTCCCTCCATCAAACACCTCATACCCAAGGCAGGTGACCCCATCTGGAGATGTATTTTTAATACCTTGCATGGGGGTTAGCCCCAGGGGATTATGGGCTACTCTGGGCTACCTGATAGGGACTCCATCTCAGGACCATCAATTCTACAGTTACAGTAGAAAGACATTTATTCTTAGCCTCTGGCTGATCCAGCATATTCTCAAAGTCTCATGGAGCATGCTGGGAATTGTAGTTCTACTGCAGCTGTATAGACACGGGTTATTGGTGGCTAAAGGGACATGCTGGGGGTAGTAGTTCTGTAGCAACTTGGCAGACATAGGTTATTAGAAGCTAATAGGACATGCTGGGTGTTGTGGTTCTCTAGCAGCTTGGCAGACACATGTTATTGGTGGCAAATAGGACATGCTAGGAGTAGTAGTCCTGTAGCAGCTTGGTAGACATTGGTTATTGGTGGCTAAAGGGACATGCTGAGGGTAGTAGTTCTGTAGCAACTTGGCAGACATAGGTTATTAGAAGCTAATAGGACATGCTGGGTGTTGTGGTTCTCTAGCAGCTTGGCAGACACATGTTATTGGTGGCAAATAGGACATGCTAGGAGTAGTAGTCCTGTAGCAGCTTGGTAGACATTGGTTATTGGTGGCTAAAGGGACATGCTGAGGGTAGTAGTTCTGTAGCAACTTGGCAGACATAGGTTATTAGAAGCTAATAGGACATGCTGGGTGTTGTGGTTCTCTAGCAGCTTGGCAGACACATGTTATTGGTGGCAAATAGGACATGCTGTGAGTTGTAGTTTGTTAGCAGTCTGGCAGACACATGTTATTGGTGGCCAATAGGACATGCTGTGAGTTGTAGTTCATTAGCAGTCTGGCAGACACATGTTATTGGTGGCCAATAGGACATGCTAAGAGTAGTACTCCTGTAGCAGCTTGGTATACATTGATTATTGGTGGCTAATAGGACCTGCTGTGAGTTGTAGTTCGTTAGCAGTCTGGCAGACACAGGTTATTGGTGGCTAATAGGACATGCTGGGATTTGCAGTGATCCAGAGGCTGGGCAGACAAAGGTTATTGCTGGCTGATACAACATGCTGGGAGTTGTAATTCTCCTGCAGATGGACAAACACAGGTTATTGGTGGCTGATAGGACATGCTGGGTGTTGTAGTTCTCTAGCAGTTGGGCAGACACGGGTTATTATTGACTTATAGGACATGCTGGGGGTAATAGTTCTATACCAGCTCGGCAGACATAGGTAATTGGTGGTTAAAGGACATACTGGGTGTTGTAGTTCTCTAGCAGCTTGGCAGACATAGGTAATTGATGGCTAATAGGACATGCTGGGTGTTGTAGTTCTCTAGCAGCTTGACAGACACAGGTTATTGGAGGCTAATGGGACATGCTGGGTGTTGTAGTTCTCTAGCAGCTTGACAGACACAGGTTATTGGAGGCTAATGGGACATGCTGGGTGTTGTAGTTCTCTAGCAGCTTGGCAGACACAGGTTATGGGTGGCTAAGAGTACATGCTGGGCATTGTAGTTCTCTAACAGCTTGGCAAACACAGGTTATGGGTGTCTAATAAGATATGCTGGAAGTTGTAGTGCTCCAGAAGCTAGGCAGACACAGGTTATTGGTGGCTAATAGGACATACTGCATATTGTAGCTTTACTAGCAGTGTGGCAGACATAGGTTATTGGAGGCTAATAGGACATGCTGGGTGCTGTAGTTTTCTAGCAGCTTGGCAGACACAGGTTATGGGTGGCTAATAAAATATGCTGGGAGTTGTAGTGCTCCAGAAGCTAAGGCAGAGAAAGGATTTTGGTGGCTGATAGGACATGCTGGGAGTTGTAGTGCTCCAGAAGCTAGGCAGACAAAGGTATTGCTGGCTGATTGGTCATGCTGGGAGTTGTAGTGCTCCAATAGCTGGGCAGATACATGTTATTGATAGCTGATGGGTCATGCTGGGAGTGGTAGGTCTCCAGCAGCTGAACAGAAACAGGTTATTGGTGAATAATAGGACATGCTGGGTGTTGTGGTTCTCCACCATCTCGGCAGACACAGTTTATTGTCATGCTGGGAGTTGTAGTTTCTCTGCACCTGTAGGGCACCAGTTGCTAAAAAGGGAGTGCTATCCTCAGACAGTAGAGGGGTGTTGATGGGGATTGGGGTTCCTTTGCTGGGATTGGTGTTTCTTGGAGCTCTGGAACCACTTCAGGGTGGAGGAGGTTCATGGGGACAGTTGTCTGTCTGTCTGCCTCTTTGGCGTTCCCAACAGGAAGTCGGTGTGCGCAGGAAGACGTCATCCTCCATTATATCGCTGAACCTTCCTTTACATAAACCAATATACAATTTATGTCGGGCGCCCCTTTAAACGCCTTTTTCAGATAAATGGTATTCAGCATTAAAATGTGAGGGGGGATATTTGTAAGGCTGTCATTTTTGATTGGCCAATCATTCGCTGCTTTTCCGCCATCTAAAGTGCAGTTATAACAATCATCCCTCAGCTAAATCTGACCATACACTATACAATCTGATTGTACAATCTCCCTTAGATCTACCAACAACTATGTAGTGCCAAGGCCTGCCTGATTTATTACACATTGCATCGCATGGATTGTTTAGGGTTCTGACCCAATTAGATTGTACAGTATAGGGATTGTACAATTAGATTGTACAGTATAGGGAATGTACAATTAGATTGTACAGTATAGGGATTGTACAATTAGATTGTACAGTATAGGGATTGTACAATTAGATTGTACAGTATAGGGATTGTACAATTAGATTGTATAGTATAGGGATTGTACAATTAGATTGTACAGTATAGGGATTGTACAATTAGATTGTACAGTATAGGGATTGTACAATTAGATTGTATAGTGTAAGGCCAACTTTAGTGCAGACGATGACATCACAGATATTTTTTCCTAGAATGGTTCATATCACAACATTAAAGTGCTGTGATTTGCCCAATTCCCCAAGGGCGCTGTGATTGGCTATATTCTCCGGGGGCAGCTGCCATTGCTATGTGTAATAAATTAGCGGACTTTTTTCCATCTCGTGAAACATTGTTACCAACAAAAGGAAGAGCAGATTGCAGGATATTGTATCAGATTTACCACCAATCACCCGACACCTGGGAACTAAAGGAGGCGACACGATCATTTCCACCACAATGTATTTCTGCATCCTGCAGGTTAGTAGATGGAAACCCAATCAGTAAAATCTCAAAAGTCATTTTCAATCTTTGTAAATTCATTAAAAAATGAATGCATGATGATCCTGCCACGGAGGTCCTCCTTCAGGCACTTCCTGTTACAGGGTGACAACATTCTCTGTCTCCCAATTGTTCTCCTGAGTTGTCACCCCGTCACACGGGCTTCCAATGGAGACTTCAAGTGGCTGTTTCAGCACACATAACACAGATATGGCCCGCTGGTGTCACCATCGGGTAACCTGCCCTGGGAAATGCCATGTAACCATCGCTGGAGGACATGTAGACAGTATGGAGGGGATTTACTAAAACTGGAATTCTCAGAATCAGGTACAGCTGTGCATGGTAGCCAATCAGCTTCTTTAGCTTGTCTAATTAACCCCTTGACGATCGTGCGATAGCAAAATGAGGGCTACAGCTACAGCTCGGTCGGCCAGTACAGTACTGGGAGGGTGTCATATGACGTCCTCCAGTGATCACGCCCGCCGTGCGCCTGCTGCGGCACACGGACGGCATGCTCTGTGATTGCTGTGCCCTTCGGACACAGCTGATCACAGATCGGGGGTAAAGAACCAATCACAGCGGCTCTTTATCATGTGATCAGCTGTGTCCAATCACAGCTGATTATGATGTAAATACACTTTTCGGTTTTTTTGGCATTCCTTTCCTCACTGTCACAGCGTGAGGAGAGTAGAGAGCTGCTAACCAGCAAGTGTGAAAGGGGACATCTGCACTGATAATCAGGGCACCGGTCATCAGTGTCCTGATGATCAGTGCAGCCCCAACAGTGCCCATCAGTGCTGCCTATTAGTGCCAATCAGTGCCCATCAGTGATGCCAATCAGTGCCCATCAGTGCTGCCTATTAGTGCCAATCAGTGCCCATCAGCGATGCCAATCAGTGCCCATCAGCGCTGCCTATTAATGCCAATCAGTGCCCATCAGTGATGCCAATCAGTGCCCATCAGTGATGCCAATCAGTCCTGTAAATCAGTACCAATCAGTGCTCATCAGTGCTGCCAATCAGTGCTGCCTATCATTGCTCATCAATGCCGCATATCAGTGTAGTCTCATCAGTGCCTCCTCATCAGTGCCACCTCATCAGTGCCCATCAGTGCTGCCAATCAGTGCAGCCCATCAGTGCTGCATATCAGTGCCTCCTCATCAGTGCTGCCTCATCAGTGCCCATCGGTACAGTGTAACAGTGCCCATCAGTGCAGCTTACCAGTGCTGCCTTATCAGTGCCCATCAGTGCTGCCTCATTAGTGCCCATCAGTGCCGCCTTACCAGTGCCTGTTAGTGCAGCCACATTAGTGCCCATCAGTGCACATCAGTGCCACCTTATCAGTGCCCCTCAGTGCAGCCTAGAAACTAGACAAGAAAACAAGAAAAACTTTTTTTTCAAAATGTTTGGTCTTTTTTTGTTTGCTTAGCAAAATAAAAAAAACCCCAGAGGTGATTAAATACCAGCAAAAGAAAGCTCTATTTGTGTGAACAGAATGATAAAATGTTTTATTTGGGCACAGTGTTGCATGACTGCGCAATTGTCATTCAAAGTGCAACAGCGCCAAAAGTTGAAAACTGGCCTGAGCAGGAAGGGGTAAAGGTGTCCAGCAGGCAAGTGGTTAAACTTTCATAAAAAAAACCCTGGAAGCTGATTGGTTTCTATGCAGAGCTGCACCACATTTTGCACTCTCCAGGTTTAGTAAATCAACCCCTAAATGTCTGCAAAGAGGCTGCAGGAGATCAGCAGTACTGAGATGTAACAAAGGAGGAAAAAAGGTATAAACAAGGATTTAATCATTTATAAAAAATGACAGCTATTTATGATGACGCACAGAGCAAAATAAATGTCATCCATTCGGAGTTTTCATCGACATGAATAAATCTGTTTGTTGCCACTGATCCACAACGCACGTTTCCAGCAGGCGTCACATTGAGGGATTCGGAATCTCTGCGCCGCGTCCCTTAATGTGAGTGAAAAATCCCATTTAATGAGGCAGTGGCTGGTAAATTCACATGAATGGACACTAATCTGGGCTGACGGAGGATTAATATTTCCTGGTTGGAGGGTCTCCAATCGATGCGACTTATAAAGGAGATGATTTCTACAGGACACCCACATGAGGAAAATCAGGGTGACTCCTGCTCTATGGGGTCACCCTCTGTGAATCAATCAGTAGAGCAGCAGAAGGAAATGCTGAGAGGAGTCACAAGACTTTCTGCAGCTCTGGAAACTGGAAAAGTCCCCTCCCCAACTCACTCATGTTCCACAGCTCAAATCAGTACAAAGGTGGCATTAACATTCCCATCTACTTAGCATGCCTACCAGTATTAAGGTCCCGGAACCCAAAGGCCATGTAGAGTTCAGGGTGAACATCCCATCAATTCCCCCTCCCCCAGAACAAATCTGCCCCCTGCTGAAATCTCCCTCTAAACAGAAATTGTTGCCCCCCCATCCACCCTCCCAGTTTAAATCCTCTCTCTCCCCAAATCCGCTCAGCACAAACCCCCCCCCCCCAAATAAACACCCCTCGAAGACGACGAGATGACTAACTAAGTGTCTCCCACTGGGGTATCTCGTCCTCAGTGGGACTAAAAGGAGTACACCCACAGGACATCTTTAGTAGAGGAAATATTCAGCGTAGCTAACC
>BLSH010050125.1:1895917-1915537 GCA_018402905.1 Glandirana rugosa
AGGTACGAGTCGGTGGGTAGGTAGGTACGAGTGGGTGGGTCGGTAGGAGTGGGGTCGGTGGGAGTGGGGTAGGTCGGTAGGGTGAGGGTGGCTGGGGTGAGGATGGCTGGGTGGGTGAGCATGGATGGATGGGTGGCTGAGCATGGATGGGGTGAGGATGGCTGGGTGGGTGAGCATGGATGGGGTGAGGATGGCTGGGTGGGTGGTGGATGGATGGGGTGAGGATGTCTGGAAGGGGTGAGGGTGGCTGGGGTGAGGATGGCTGGGTGGGTGGTGGGTGTGGATGGATGGTGGGGGGTGCAGCCTCTCCCCCTTTGTCACTTAGCAGCGCTGTGGGCATTACACATCGCCCACAGCGCTGCAGCACGTCCTCACTCTGTCCCCTCTCCTGTCACACTGCACCGATCGGTGCGGAGAGGAGAGAGAAAAGCCGGCGGAAGCACCAGCTTGCTTACATGTGATCGCTCCGTCATTTGACGGAGGGATCACGTGGTAATAGGCCGCTCACAGCGGCCATTCACCACGATCTGTAATGCACCAGGTCCCCTGGACCCGGCAGTCACGGATGTTCCCATGTGCGCGCCCTAGGGAGCGCGCGGGAAGCGCGATTTTGGGAGGACGTCAATGTACGTCCTCCCAGAGTTAAGCAGCCGCCCTGTAGACTTATTTTATCTATGGGTTGGTTGTTAACTGGTTAATAAAACTTTGTGATTTATAGAATAATGGTGACCTGGCGGCGTTATAGACCAGGGGTCTCCAAACTTTCTAAACGAAGGGTCAGTTTACTGTCCTTCAGATTTTAGGGAGGCTGGATTGTGGTCAGTGGGAGTAGAAAATGCCCCATCATTGATGTCAGGGGGAAAAATTGTACCTGGTCATTGTTGTCAGTAGGAGAAATTGCACCCCATAATTGGTATCATTGGGAGGAATAGTGCCCTATCATTGGTGTTAGTGGAAGGAATCGTGCGTCATCGTAGGTGTCAGTGGGGAAATTGTGCCCCATAATTGGTGTCATTGGGAGGAATAGTGCCCCATTATTGGAGTCAATGGAAGGAATTGTGCCCCATCGTTGGTGTCAGTGGGAGAAATTGCACCCCATAATTGGTGTCATTGGGAGGATTAGTGCCCCATTATTGGAGTCAGTGGAAGGAATTGTGCCCCATCGTTGGTGTCAGTGGGATAAATTGCACCCCATAATTGGTGTCATTGGGAGGAATAGTGCCCTATCATTAGCAATTAAAAAGGAAAGGTGATGGCGCTGACTATTCTGCTAAATAAATAAGTGCTAGTGAAAAAACCGTGCCTGCAAAATATTTCACCCTGCACTATATGTGCGTGCTGCCAACATATGATAATGCATACACATAAAAAACATGGGTCAACAAAAATAGCATAAATAATTAACACATAATAATTAGTGTCATAAGTATCGTGAATAAACGTCCACTTAGGTATCCCAACACCACGTGAATCCTGTTTCTCAATGTAAGTGATTGCTCCACCTGTGCTCATCCAAAAAGTGAAGGTGGCAACTTACCAAAAAGTTTTGACCCCTTTTTACAGGAAGGTCAAAACCAGCATGTTCCCAAATCCTGGGGTGTTCTGAGCAGGGGAGGGCTGGGCCAGGGTGGCAATTGCCCCCCAGGCCACCCTAACTTACATTCAAAATGGCCGACGGCTGATGGGCACTGAAGAGCCTGCATTGATGGGCACTGATCAGGTTGCATTTGATAGGCACTGATGAGGCTGCATTGATGGGCACTGGTGTGGCTGCATTGATGGGCACTGATGAGGCTAAGCTGATAGGCACTGAAGAGCCTGCATTGATGGGCACTGATCAGGTTGCATTTGATAGGCACTGGTGAGGCTGCATTGATGGGCACTGGTGCGGCTGCATTGATGGGCACTGGTGAGCCTGCATTGATGGGCACTGATGAGGCTGCATTGGTGGGCATTGATGAGCTGCATTGATGCATTATTTTTTGTTAAACCTCCTTTGTTGCTATTGACATTAAATTATGTTACCACATTGAATCATATTTGTCTTGCTTCATAACATCAATATCTGTTCTAAAACCAGGTGGGCATAGATGGTGAGCTGATTCGGTGGTTCAATGGGCCACTTGACTGGACTTGCCCCCCAGGCCTAAGGCTGCCAGCCCTCCCCTGGTTCTGAGACTCCTCTCCTCTCCACTAGAGGGATATGGCCAGGTGCTACAATGTAAGAAGGACTCCACAGGAGACCATGAAGGAAGTCTTATAGTGTAGTAAATTTATTTAAGATTAAAAGCAATGTAGGATAAAAAGATTTCACTCACATTTTCCCATGCCAGAGACCTGGCACTGAGGTGCATTCAGCAAGATATAAGCGAGCCAGTGAATGCTTGGGCCGGTCGCTGTGAGATATGGTGATCTCTCAGGATTCGCGTGCGCTCCAAGCCTCGATATCGTCCCGTGTGGTGATAGGGGATACTGGGACCCGCAAGTGCTGCTGTAACAAACGTCTCCGGCGAACGTTTCACCGTAAGGGGCGTCTTCGGGTTCCTATCTGTGTTAATTATTTATGCTATTTTTGTTGACCCATGTTTTTTATGTGTATGCATTATCATATGTTGGCAGCACGCACATATAGTGCAGGGTGAAATATTTTGCAGGCACGGTTTTTTCACTGGCACTTATTTATTTAGCAGCCTAGACAGCGCCATCGCCTTTCCTTTTTAATTGCTTTCGTTTTTTGTGGCTTTTCACATTTAAAGGGGCAGCGACACTGCTAGGCTAACATTGTACACCAATACTTTTTAGGGCGCCATTCCTTTTTTGGTATATCAGTGCCCTATCATTGATGTTAGTTGAAGGAATAGTGTGCCATCGTTGGTGTCAGTGGGGGAAATTGTGCCCAATAATTGGTGTCATTGGGAGGAATAGTGCCCCATCACTGTTGTTAGTGGGAGGAATTGTGCTTCATCATTGGTATCAGTGGGGGAAATTGTGCCCCATTGTTGGTGTCAGTGGGGGAAATTGTGCCCCATTGTTGGTGTCAGTGGGGGGCAATTGTGCCCCATTGTTGGTGTCAGTGGGAGGAATAGTACCCGATCTTTGGTGTCAGTGGTAGAAATTGACTCCCATAATTGGGGTCATTGGGGGAATAGTGCCCCATCATTGGTGTCAGAGGGGGAAATTGTCCCCCATAATTGGTGTCATTGGGAGGAAAAGTGCCCAATCATTGATATTAGTGGAAGGAATTGTGCCCCATCGTTGGTGTAAGTGGGAACAATTTTGCCCCTCTGCGGGCTCAGTCGGAGGAATTTGCCCCATTGTTGGTGTCAGTGGGTGGAATAGTGCCCCAAGGGCCAAATAAAAAAAAAGGGCTGCATCTGGCCCCGGGGCCGCAGTTTGGAGACCACTGCTATAGAATATTGATGACCAGGCAGTGATTATTGGATGTAGAGATGGCAATGATTGGAACAATTGGTGTGTGATCTGGACATCTTATCTGCAAACTCCCTCTCACTCTGCCGCTCTTTGGCAGCTCGTGGCATTGGGCAGATCATTCCAACTATCCACCCCCTACTGAGGTAATTTATTCCACTTATAAAAATAAATAAATCCTGTACTATGGTATGTTTTAACCACTTGCCGATCGCCAACCGGCGTCTGACAGCAACAAAGTGGCTCGATATCACAAACCACAGACGGCGGTTGCAGTATCACTCACTGTGAGCACGCGCGCGCCGCCGGAGGCACACTCGCACATTCACTGTGTTCGGGGGGGGGGGCAGGGAGCGGGTAGGGCAGACTCGATCACTGCCGGCTACCCGCGATGCCCCCCCCCAGTGAAAGAACGGAGGTCGGTGTAAGTCAACACGGATCTCCATTCTGTTACAGGGGGAAGGGCGGTGATCACAGGCTTCCTCTATATGGAAGCCGTGATCACCTCCTTCCCCCAGACAGGCCAGCCCACACACAGTAAGAACACGCCCAGGGAACACAGTTAACCCTTAGAGCGCCCCCTGCAGGTTAATCCCTTCACTGCCAATGGCATTTACACAGTAATTAGTGCATTTTTATAGCACTGATCGCTGTATAGATGCCAATGGTCCCAAAAAAGTGTCAAAATGGTCCAACATGTCCGCTGCAATATCGCAGTACCGCTAAAAATCGCAGATCGCCTCCATTACTAGTAAAAAAAAAAGAAATGAATAAAAACCCCAGAAATTAATTCTCATCATCCGTAAACGCGGCAACTTTTGCGCAAACCAATCAATAAACGCCGATTGCGATTTTTTTTTACCAAAAATATGAGGAAGAA
Source organism: Glandirana rugosa (assembly GCA_018402905.1). Classification (NCBI taxonomy): domain Eukaryota; kingdom Metazoa; phylum Chordata; class Amphibia; order Anura; family Ranidae; genus Glandirana; species Glandirana rugosa. The sequence goes on from BLSH010050125.1 coordinate 1,900,227, forward strand.
TATAAATCGGCCAAAACCGATGGAAAAAAATGTTTTTTTATATATTTTTTTGGATTTGTATTTTAGCAAAAAGTAAGAAATTTGTTTTTTTTTGCAAAATTATCGCTCTTCTTCTCCTCCTGCAGAGGTGATCAAATACCACCAAAAGAAAGCTCTATTTGTGGGAAAAAAAGGACGCAAATTTGGTTTGGGTACAACGTCGCACGACCGCGCAATTGTCAGTTAAAGCGACGCAGTGCCGAATCGCAAAAAGGGCTCTGTTCCTAAAGTGTGAAATCCTTCCGGGGCTGAAGTGGTTAATAAATAGCTGCCTCCATCTCAATTATATCAAAAAGATACAACTCAGTTTAATGGAAAATGCTTATATTGGGGCGGCGTTATAATACACCTCCCCCATAGTGATCACTTTTATCAGTAATACAAATATAAATGCCAATGTGCAAATATACAAAACTATTCCTTTAAACGTTCCTTCCACTTTCTTCTTCCAGTTGAGATGCGATGGAACCCCCATAGAAGGCTGATGCTCAAATTTCTGCAAGAACAGCAATTTTTATTCCAGATATTTTATGTTATCTATATTATGTCCTGTACTTATTTCTGGACGGTTAGTTCACTCCTTGTCCCTTGGCATCTCATGGTGGCACCTGATGGAGAAGCGGAGCTAGCCAAACGAAGGGCATCTTTGGGTTCCTGGTCACAGGGTCACAGTGGCCAGACTGTTAGCAATGATGGGGCATGTTTCTTTAATGCCCATTTGACACCCTTTTATCTCTTTACAACCCTGTACCCCCCTATTATGATTTTTTATTTATTTTTGTCAATAAATGCCCTAAACTCTCTTCTTTTCTCTTATTAAAAATGTTGCTTTCCGTTTTCTCCCCCTTCAGTGCTCTGTGTTGTCAGAGCTGAGTAACAGCCACACCCCTTAACACAGCTTGTATGGTAGAAAGGGGGCGTGTCCCCCCTAGAGAGGGGGAGAATCAGACTAGGTGAGTGCTGTTTATGGAGTGCATTGGGTCTAACTTGAATGCCTATTGGACTCCACAGTCGTGTTTTGTAAACCCAGCTTAGCTGCTGCAAAAAGTAAGTGTCTGTAAGTGGAGATGGTTAGTAAATTGTCTATCTGATTGTATATCTACGGCTGTGACTTCAGTAGAACAGTAATAAAGGTATTATTGAATCCACCAGAAGGAGTCTACAGTAGACAATGAGACTGAAGCTTCATGTGCTGTCATGGATGCTACTTGTTGGGTACATTAACCTTTGAAGCAAAGCCCCAGGGGATTTTTAGAGGTACATGTTCCCAATGAAGTAGTATAGAAGTATAAAAGATACAACATTTATTGGATCAAAGTTAAAAGGTCCATAACAATTATAATAAACAATACAATTACAAATTTTTACTTAATACTATCATTACTTTTTTTTAGAACCACTCTTTGCAGTGTTTATAAATTTTCCCTGAGGAAGAAATCTACTCAATCATCTTCGAAACATGTTGGAACTACAGACGGTCGTCAACTAATTGGCCCTACAGTAGGCCTGGTCGGCATTCTGTATCACACTGTATTCTATGTAGAGTGGTTCTCTTTCCTTGTTTATTATAATTGTTATGGACCTTTTAACTTTGATCCAATACATTTTTTTTCTTTTATACTTCTATACTACTTCATTGGGATTCTAAAAATCCCCTGGGGCTTTGCTTCAAAGGTTTGTCTAACACATTTTGGGGATGTGGCACACTGTTCCCCTTTTTCCTGGGATGTAGAGGAAGGTCCTTTTTTCCTTAGCCTGTTGGGTACATTGGTGGGGCACCAGAACCTGTACACTGGGGTCATGATCTCTACAGGTGGGTGGTCGAGGACTGACCAGCTCAGTGTTCTCCCAAGGACTGTCAAACTATCAGATACCCTAATTGCACCATTGTTAGAGGTTTTTAGTGATTGTAGACATACAGCACGTGCATTCTCTATAAGTGCCCGTTCACATAGGGGCGACTTGCGATCCGACTTGAGTCGCCCCAAGTCGCTTGACATCTGAAATCCCATTGAAATGAATGGGAGCCGTCTTAATATACACGACTGAAGTCGCTCCGACTTCAAGGCGACTTCTGAAAAGGTTCCTGTACTACTTCTAGGCAACTTCTATCTGACTCGTGCCCATAGGATTCAATAGAAGTCGCCTCCAAGTCGGATCCCCCATCTACATGGAAGCGACTTTACAGTTGAAAGAATAGAATTTATTTTTAGGCAGCACCCTCCCTCCCTTCTCTGATTGGTCAAGGCAAAGTCACCTGCAAAAGTCGTGTTGTAAAGTCGCCTGAGGTTGCTCTGGAAGTCACGCTGACATTGCCTAGCAAAGTCGCACCGAAGCCGGGTCGCCCCTATGTGAATGCAGGCTTAGTATCTGTGGCGTCAGTGCAAATCTTTACTTTGTTCCGCTGCTAACTTACCATTGTAATTATGTATATAGGCTTGAGTTTAATCAATAGAGATATACCCAGGTGTGGGTACTCACACAAGTCCCAGGCGGGTGCAGCCCCCAGGTCGCCACCGTAAATATCCAAGAAAGGAGGGAGTGGCTGCACACCACTGACTTGATCCAAGTAAAAGTCCTTTATTTCTCCAAACCGGGACAATTAGTTAATGCGTTTCACATGATTAAGCACTCTTTGGTGTGAAACGCGTTAACTATTTGTCCCTGTGCTGTTTATCCCGTTTTAGAGAAATAAAGTACTTTTACTTGGATCAAGTCAGTGGTGTGCGGCCATTCTCTCTTTTCATGTGTTTAGGCTTCCCAACCGGTCATGGCGCACAAGGGAATTTTTTCTTTTAAAGCGGCACAGCTGACCCTGAAAAGCCCTGATGCTGCCCATGCCCCTGGCAACTTGGGGGAGGGGGGATTTCCATTGGAACTCATTTAAAAACATCATATTAAATCAATTTCCAGCAACTGGTTGGATTTTTTTCCAAAAAATGGAACCAACTGAATCTTGAGTCACCAATGAGGTGGATTCTGGGAACCCCAATTTCGATTTCCTGAACCTGCAAAACAATTGCAGGGAGGCAAATCGCTAACGATTGTTCAGTTCTGTGTAATAGGTTATCTTTTGCCAAAAGTCAATTGTAACATTTCCAAAATTGCTACAACATTGCGGGCAGCGTGTGCCCGGTGTGATGGCCACTGTGGGAGGCTTGGAATGGTTCATATCACAAATAACGGTCTCCCATTCTCATATTAACAGAATAAAACAAAGTGATGGGAGACTAAACATTCACTCTCGCTGGTAATAATCTGATGCGTCTTATTGCGCCTGATCTGCGGTAAATCCTCCATGACATCCTCCGCCGTCCCTGCCAACGACTGTCCGCTGAGACAGATAACTTGGCGAATTTCTTCTACACTGAAAACTTCAGTTATTAGCAAAATGAGGAGGGCAGGCGGCGGCATCATTTCAGCTTTACATTATTGGCCGCGAGCGGAGAATTCCTCCGCATGGCAATAAATTCACATCGTAAGCTGAAGATGAGACGTGAGGAGAGCCGTCTGTGAAGACATCGGCACATTGTTCAATGCTTCAGGTGACTGGAAGTCATCAGCGGATAAAGTCATCGAATGCCAAATCAGCTGAAATGTGAACACTGCACGAGACATCAGATTACAAGACGGAGGGTGACACCGCGCCACCTTAAGTCACCATAACAAAGATATCAGTGTCTCAAGTGACACTGTGCCCTTCCACTGAAACCCCAGGTGTCTGAATGTCATTGTTCTGAAACCCCCAAGTGTCAGTGTGTCGTTGTTCTGGACCTCCAAGTGGACCACCAGGTGTCAGTATGTCATTGTTCTGGGACCCAAAGTGTCAGTGAGTCATTGTTCTGGGACCCAAATGTCAGTGTGTCATTGTTCTGAAGCCCTCAAGTATCAGTGCATCATTGTTCTGGACCTTCGAGTGTCAGTGGGTCATTGTTCTGGACCTCCAAGGGTCAGTGTGCCATTGTTCTGGGACCCAAAGTGTCAGTGTGTCATTGTTCTGAAACCCCCAAGTATCAGTTTGTCATTGTTCTGGACCTCCAAGTATCAGTTTGTCATTGTTCTGGACCTCCAAGTATCAGTTTGTCATTGTTCTGGACCCCCAAGTATCAGTATGTCATTGTTCTGGACCTCCAAGTATCATTGTGTCATTGTTCTGAAACCCCAAGTGTCAGTGTGTCATTGTTCTGGACCTCCAAGTATCAGTTTGTCATTGTTCTGGACCTCCAAGTGTCAGTGTGTCATTGTTCTGGACCTCCAAGTGTCAGTGTGTCATTGTTCTGGACCTCCAAGTGTCAGTGTGTCATTGTTCTGGACCTCCAAGTGTCAGTATGTCATTGTTCTGAAACCCCAAGTGTCAGTATGTCATTGTTCTGGACCTCCAAGTGTCAGTGTGTCATTGTTCTGGACCTCCAAGTGTCAGTGTGTCATCGTTCTGGACCTCCAAGTGTCAGTGTGTCATCGTTCTGGACCTCCAAGTGTCATTGTTCTGGACCTCCAAATGTCAGTGTGTCATTGTTCTGAAACCCCAAGTGTCAGTATGTCATCGTTCTGGACCTCCAAGTGTCATTGTTCTGGACCTCCAAGTGTCAGTATGTCATTGTTGTGGACCCCCAAGTGTCATTATTACATTGTTCTGGGGCTCCCAAGTGTCATTGTGTCATTGTTCGGGGGCCCCAGGTGTCTGTATGTCATTGTTCTTGGACCTCAAAGTGTCAGCATATCATTTTTTGGGGCCTGTAATTGTCAGTGTGTCATTATTCTGGACCCCCCCCCCCCCCAGTGTCATTGTTCTAGACCCCAAGTGTCAGTGTGTCATGCTTGTAGTACCCCCAAGTTCAGTGTCTCATTGTCCAGGGACCCCCTGAAGGTTCACCCTGCAGTTCCTGAGCACCCAGCATACACTCTTCTAGAAATAGAAGAAATAAAGTGTTAATGAAGTTCTCCCGCAGTTGGTTCTGATCTGGGGAATTTTTTTCATCTTTATCAGACATCATGATGATAAAGTATCTCAGATTTCTTCTATATCTTATTCAGCAGTTCCAAAAATATCCAGAGGACATGGAGAGAATCATTACTCGTCTGTAGATAAGACGTTCTCCCGACCCTCTCCACTCATCTTCCATCCACTTCATCAGGAGCGCAGAGTGCCTGATGGGAGCCGTCCAGAGATGATGATGATGGGAGCTCAGCCCTCTGCTGTGTCTGTCCTAGGAACACTGATACCATAAAGATATATACAGTACCTCACAAAAGTACAGCCGTGCCGCAGCTCAGTTTCAGGGTCTTGGCAATCTTCTTATAGCCTAGGCCATCTTTATGTAGAGCAACAATTCTTTTTTTCAGATCCTTAGAGTTCTTTGCCATGAGGTGCCATGTTGAACTTCCAGTGACCAGTATGAGAGAGTGAGAGCGATAACACCAGATTTAACACACCTGCTCCCTATTCACACCTGAGACCTTGTAACACTAACAAGTCACATGACACCGGGGAAGGAAAATGGCTAATTGGTCCCAATTTGGACATTTTCACTTAGGGGTGTACTCACTTTTGTTGCCAGCGGTTTAGACATTAATGGCTGTGTGTTGAGTTATTTTGAGGGGACAGCAAATTTACACTGTTATACAAGCTGTACACTCACCACTTTACATTGTAGCAAAGTGTAATTTCTTCAGTGTTGTCACATGAAAAGATAGAATAAAATATTTACAAAAATGTGAGGGGTGTACTTACTTTTGTGAGATACTGTAGATATTTATATTATAGTCCCATCCAATGATCATCTCACATCCTCCACAGCCCTGGAATTTATTGTGCTTGGTGACCCTCAAGAGGAGCACTGAGACTTTGAGCTAAACTGATCACCCCTGCCGCATCCTCATAAATAAACTGGAGTGTCCTATCGATTGCTTAGATAAAATCTCTTCTGTAGATTAAAATCTTTATAGAATCTGGAAAATAATTCAGCATTTTCAGTAATGCAATGAATTAAGGAACTTCTAGATTAAATTTCTTGCCATGAGAGAGCAGCTGACCTGTAAATCTTCCCCAACACCTTCATGTGTCTGCACCCTGCACCATACTTCCTGGAAATACAACTCATGCAGGAGCAGAGTGCGGAAAATTCCTGGACCTGGTCATTTACTGCATTTTAGTTCTAGTTGGAGTTGTACTTCATAGAAAGATAACTTTTCAAGTTTTGGATGGAGTAGGAAAGGGTGATAACTAAGGTTGCATTTTTTTATCTGCGAGTACGAGTACTGATACTTTGTGGTGCGATTTGCGTCAATACAAAAAAAAATGCGCTGCAAAGAGTCGCATGCGATTTCCCTCACTGCAACTATGTGTGTGTGTATATAAAAAGAGAAAAGCGCCATTTAGCGGGCAGCTTAAAAAGATGTTAGAATGCACCGTGCATCTGGCCACATGCAAAATAATCTACATAGGTGTCCCGGTCCGCCGATGATAGCAAATCAGGGCTGCTGGAGGTGCTCACAGGGCTGGAGGAGAAGATCCTGGACACCGTGGCTATAGGGCGGAAGTGATGTCAGCTTGGAGGAGGACTGCCTCTTCACCTCCTCCAGCTAGGGTTGCCACATCATCCCTTTAATCCAGGACACATATTAATTACATAGGTTCTGTGGCTGATTAAGGTGGTAATTAAACTCGCTTGGTACCTTATCTGCATTAAATTAGCCTTGGAACCTGTGCAATTCATATGTGTCCTGGATTAAAGGGATGATGTGGCAACCCTACCTCCAGCCCGGTGAGCAACTCCAGCGGCCTGTGCATCAGGGCTCTATGTACAGTGAGTTCTAACATTTTTTAAACTGCCCACTAGATGGCACTTTAATTCCTTTCTATATACACACACAGGAGGGGTGGGGGAAACCGCGTGCGATTTGGACAGGAATCACACCGCATTCCTGTTCAAAGACTGGTACCACAGGTGGGCGGCCAGAGATATATGGGTGACTGGGTAAAAAGGAGACCGATAGACAAAAGATGCAGTGATCTGAACAGGGGAACCTCCAAATAAAGCTCATGGATAGAAACCAAAGATGGGTGCTCTGGCTCTGATGTCCTCCAGACAACAAGTGAGCAAACAAATCCAGTAAGTGAGCAGGCAACTCCAAATTCATATAGAAGATTTATTTGTTACATGAAGAGAGTATACAAAAAGGCTGACATGTTTCGGCAAACGGCCTTGATCACAGCACAGCAAGATACCTCTGAGTTGCCACCATGGGTGGGTGACTGGGTAAAAAGGAGACCAGTTGGAGAGATCTCAGGGTTAGCACCACAGGCAAGTGGCTGCAGGAGTCCCAGGACTGGTACCACAGGAGGGCGGAAGGAGATATCTCTAGGTTGGCACCATGGGTGGGTGACTGGGTAAAACGTAGACCTTATGGAGAGATATCAGGGCTGGCACCACAGGCAAGTGGCTGCAGGAGTCCCAAGACTGGTACCACAGGAGGGCAGCGATAGATATCTGGGGTTGGCACCATAGGTGGGTGACTGGGTAAAAAGGAGACCAGTTGGAGAGATCTCAGGGCTGGCACCACAGGCAAGTACCACAGGAGGGTGGCGGGAGATATCTCTGGGTTGTCACCATGGGCGTCCGCAGGTAGGGGCAAGGGGGGGCGGTTGCCCCCCCCCTGGAATCTGGGGTTCCCCACTAGGTCCTTATCCTCTTGAGCCATGTATGCAGTTTCTGATTATCTCTTGTGCTATGTCCGCAGTCTCCAACTGTCTCCTGTAGTATGTCCGCAGTCTCTGACCATCTCCTGTACCATGTCTGCAGTCTCTGACCATCTCCTGTACCATGTCCGTAGTCTCTGACCGTCTCCTGTATCATGTCTGCAGTCTCTGACCATTTCCTGTACCATGTCCGCAGTCTCTGACCATCTCCTGTATCATGTCTGCAGTCTCTGATGTCTACTGTACTATGTCTGCAGTCTCTGACCATCTTTTGTACCATGTCTGCAGTCTCTGACTGTCTCTTGTATCATGTCTGTAGTCTCTGACCATGTCCTGTACTATGTCTGCAGTCTCTGACCGTCTTCTGTACAATGTCTGCAGTCTCTGACCGTCTCCTGTACCATGTCTGCAGTCTCTGACTGTTTCCTGTACAATGACTGCGGTCTCTGACCGCGATAATGTGATAATGACATTGTCAAAAAGGGGCAGAGCATGGGTGACCTTAAAATGATGCCCCCCCCCCCAAAAAAACTTCTGCGGACGCCCATGGTTGTCACCATGGGTGGGTGACTGGGTAAAAAGCAGACCAGTTGGAGAGATATCACGGCTGGTACCACAGGCAAGTGGCTGGAGGAGTCCCAGGACTGGTACCACAGGAGGGTGGCGGGAGATATCTCTGGGTTGTCACCATGGGTGGGTGACTGGAAGAGTACCAGGGCTGGCAGCAAGGGCCAGCAGTCGGAGGAGTCCCAACACTGGCAATATAGGCAGGCAGTTCCCAGGGGTGGTACCACAGGGGAGTAACTGGAAACACATGGCCACCCATTTAGATTGCAGCACTCTGGTAGTGACTGGAGCATGCTCCCGACAGCATGCTTTTAGGCTCTTGCCCAGCTGTCCGCATGCCAAGACTAACAGTGAAAGACTTGGCGGCAAATAATAGACCCAGCCACCTTTGCTTCATCAGGCGAGATCTCTCTGAACTTGCAGAGGATGGGAAAAAGGTTATATTCCCTGGGTGCATCAAGAAGCTTAAGGGCATGTAGGCACGCAGAGGATTGTGGGAAAATAAGTTAAAGAAGGCCACGCCCGCATCGGGTCAGTCTGCTACAGAACCTCTATCAGGATTTTAATGCTGTCCATCGTTTCCAGGATATCAACTTTATGGGGACAGAGACAGTGAAATCTGCCAGGAGTTATGCCTTGAGTTGGGCATTAATGTTGGACTTTGAGGTTGATGTTCTTCCAGCCAGTAAAATTCCATATTATTTTCTACTAATTCTCTAACTAAACTAATTTTTAAACTTTCTAAATTGACAGCTTTCATTAAAATAATCCCTGGTGATCCTGCCATAAAGGCCTCTGTTCAGGTATTTTTTAATGTTGCAGGGTGACAATGCTCTGTCCACGTTTCCCTGCGTTGTCACCCTGTCACATTCTACCCTTGTGGAGGCTACAAGCAGCTGTGCCGACACACACACTATATTACCAAAAGTATTGGGACACCTGCCTTTACACGCACATGAACTTTAATGGCATCCCAGTCTTAGTTTGTAGGGTTCAATATTGAGTTGGCCCACCCTTTGCAGCTATAACAGCTTCACCTCTTCTGGGAAGGCTGTGCGCAAGGTTTAGGAGTGTCTATGGGAATGTTTGACCATTCTTCCAGACGAGCATTTGTGAGGTCAGTCACTGATGTTGGATGAGAAGGCCTGGCTCGCAGTCTCCACTCTAATTCATACCAAAGGTGTTCTGCCGGGTTGAGGTCAGGACTCTGTGCAGGCCAGTCAAGTTCCTCCACACCAAACTCGCTCATCCATGTCTTTATGGACCTTGCTTTATGCACTGGTCCAAATCATTTGGTGGAGGTGGGATTATGGTGTGGGGGTGGTTTTTCAGGGGTTGGGCATGGCCCCTTAGTTCCAGTGAAGGCAACTCTTAAAGGGGTTGTAAAGTATACCGGTTTTTCACCTTAATGCATTATGTTGAAAAACCTTTTGTTGTGTAGCAGCTCCCCAGAGCCCTCCTTTTACTTACCTGAGCCTGAACGTTCCAGCAATGAGAATGAACCCCGCAGCTCCAGCTGCTGTCTTGGGTCCTCATTGGATAGATTGATTGCAACAAGAACCATTGGCTCTCGCTGCAGTCAATCATATCCAGTGACACGGGAGCCGGGGGCGGGGCCAAGTCCTGCTGTCTGTTTCAATGGCAGCATGAGTGCCCCCATGGAAAGCGTCTCTCCATGAGGGCACTCGAGAAGAGGAGGAGCCAGGAGCGCTGGCGAGGGACACCAGAAGAGGAGGTTGGGCGCCGCTCTGTCCAAAACCCTTGCACAGAGGAGGTAAGTAAGACATGTTTGTTTTTTTTGTTTTTTAAAAAGACGAACCTTTAGTATCACTTTAAGGTGTCAGAATTCCAAGACATTTTGGAGAATTTCATGCTCTCAACTTTTTGGGAACAGTTTGGGGATGGCCTCTTCCTGTTTCAACATGACTGCGCACCACTGCACAAAGCAAGGTCCATAAAGACATGGGTGAGCGAGTTTGGGGTGGAGGAACTTGATTGGCCTGCACAGAGTCCTGACCTCAACCCAATAGAACATCTTTGGGATGAATTAGTGCGGAGACTGCAAGCCCGGCCTTCTCATCCACATCAGTGCCTGACCTCACAAATGGGCTTCTGGATAAATGGTCAAACATCCCCATAGACACTCCTAAACCTTGTGGACATCCTTCCCAGAAGAGTTGAAAAAAAAGAAGCTGTTACAGCTGCAAAGGGTGGGCCAACTCATTATTGAACCTTAAGGACTAGACTAAGACTGGGATGCCATTGAAGTTCATGTGCGTGTAAAGGCAGGCGTCCCGATACTTTTGGTAATGTAGTTTATTGCTCAGTAAAACAAAGAGAAGGGGGCGCAGCAACCTAGCGCATTACCCAAGTGATATCTCTAACAATGTACATAAAGAAGTATCTCACAAACACATTCATGATGAAAGCATATCAAGGTTCATTGCAGACACAAAGTGACCAGGTCACCAGGACTGTTCCCAACAAGTCGGTGGACCTTCCAGATGGCTGACGCATTTCGAGGGCAGGTCCCACTTTGGCTCTGAGGAAGAGGGGATCCCCCGCTTGAAAGGCGTCAGTCATCTGGAAGGTCCTCTGACTGGGAACAGTCCTGGTGACCTGGTCACTTTGTGTCTACAATGGACCTTGATTTGCTTTTTTCATTAATGTGTTGGTGAGTATACCTCTTCTTATACAGTATTAAAGATATCACTTGGGTAATGCGCCAGGTTTCCGTGCCCTCTTCTCTTTGTTTTACAGTGTTTCCATTGGGTTCTCCTCCAATCCCCAGAGGGCAGCAATACCTGTGCTTCCTTTTTGAACCACCAAGATTGTGTGACACATCCAACACTATTACACTACCCTTGAGCATGGGAGAATACTATTGTACATATTGCTCAGGCATGGTCCATTGTTGTCATCATCATCATCATCACAAAGCTGGTCCAGACCAATGTGGACAGCCAACACTGGAGAGAGTGCATGTAGACAGGAAGTGGTATCACGTGGATGGACATGGCAATTGTTTATAATACACACAGCAAAGAGCAAACTAACTGTGATTCGGTTCAGATTTACTTTAATTATGATAGAGATGCTGGATAGCAGAAGGTAGTGGGAATATTGACTTGACCATTGTGTGTTTGCCTCCATGTGGGACACTCTGCAGTGTCAAGTGACCCCACCATTATGTTTGCTCCCATGGGGGACATTCTGCGGTGTCAGGTGACCCCACAATTATGTTTGCCTCCATGGGGGACACTCTGCGGTGTCAAGTGACTCCACCATTGTGTTTGGCCCAAATGGGGGACACTCTGCAGTGTCAAGTGACTCCACCATTGTGTTTGGCCTAAATGGGGGACACTCTGCAGTGTCAAGTGACTCCACCATTGTGTTTGGCCCAAATGGGGGACACTCTGCAATGTCAGATGACCCCACCATTGTGTTTGGCCTAAATGGGTGACACTCGGTGGTGTCAAGTGACTCCACCATTGTGTTTGGCCCAAATGGGGGATACTCTGCAATGTCAAGTGACTCCACAATTGTGTTTGGCCTAAATGGGTGACACTCTGCAGTGTCAAGTGACTCCACAATTGTATTTGGCCCAAGTGGGGGACACTCTTTGGTGTCAGGTGACTCCACCAGTGGCGGCTGGTGTTTTTTTTTTGGCGGGGCAGCAAACAACCAACCCCCCCCCCCCCCGGGTGGCTGGTAGCAGCGACACTATTACCTCCACCGCCCGGTCCGGCACCTAGACCATCTAGGTGGCAGGTGGCGGGCAGCAGCTTTGATGTCCTTAATCATGGCTGACACCATCTAGGTGGTGGGCTTCGGACAACGGCTCTGGTGTCCTCTCCTCCAGCACAGCGGCTTCCGCCATAAAAGCCGCCGTGCGTCTCCTCTCTCCTCCTCCTAGGCGCTAGGCATCCAATAGGATCACCTGACATTTTGGCCAATCTGGAAACGGGTCTCACGACCCGCGTCCTGATTAGCGGGGGGGAGATTTAGCGTGAACATAGCCAATATTCATTTGCTATCATCACACAACTGGTTGGGATTGGGGCGCAGTGCTCTGCACCCCGAGCCCACCCTTTTTTGAAGCCTATTAGAGCCTCTGGCTCTAATCACATACTTCAAAAAACATTCCCCCCCCCCCATTGGAATCCATAGTCCGGAGCCCTGTATGTAGATCAGGGGGCCGCACGCATGGATAGGGGGGGCAGCGCCCGTGATCCCCTACTGGACGGGCCGCCACTGGACTCCGCCATTGTTTGCCCCCATGGGTGTCAGGGTAGGAACTGTTGGCCGCTGCTCTAATCCTTAAAGCGGTTGTAAATCCTTACGTATGCCCAGTGAAGTGACTATCCTCAGATGATACATAGAAATTCAACAAATTCTCCTACATAAGTTGTACCTGCTTATCTGTAGTCTTCTCTTTTCCACATCCATTCAAAGTGCAGAATTTATAAAGCTTGTCTGAGAGTTCAGAAAAAAAAGGGAGGAGAGCTGCACTCTGTAGTTACAATCTGTAGAGTTCAGTGAGGGGAGCTCTGAGAGCTGGCTGATTGGAGGCTCACATAGCACACAGGAACAGAGCTGAACCTGTCAATCATTGACTGTGTGCTGAAGCTCTCTCCCATGTCACCATTTTTCTCTTGGTGTCAGGAAAAATTGTTAGAAGTGACTCATTCTGAGATCAGAGGAACAAAACAGCAAACAGAAATGACAATTAAATTGAGACAAGTACACAATATAGGGGATATGTTTTGTTCATACAGTATTTCTTGTCTTAACCACTTTATGACACATCAGGTGAACTGACTTCTCCCATCTCTCTTCACAGGGGGAATGTTCCCAGAAATGCTACAACATTTTCATCATTGAGACAGTTTGTGTGGCTTGGTTTTCCCTGGAGTTCCTCCTCCGTTTCATCCAGGCAAAGAGCAAATGCCGTTTCTTCAGGGGGCCCCTGAACATCATCGATGCGTTGGCCATCTTGCCCTACTATGTGTCGCTCATCGTGGAGGACGAGCAGAAGTCTGAGGACAAGCCCGGGAGCAACTCATACCTGGAGAAGATCAGCCTGGTGCTGCGGGTCCTACGTGCCTTGAGGATACTCTACGTCATGCGCCTGGCCAGGCACTCGCTGGGGCTGCAGACGTTGGGCCTCACCGTCCGGAGGTGCACCAGGGAATTTGGGCTGCTCTTGCTCTTCCTGTGTGTGGCCGTCACCCTCTTTGCCCCGCTGGTCCACTTGGCCGAGAATGAGATGGGCCGCTGCCAAGAGTTTACCAGCGTGCCAGCGTCCTACTGGTGGGCCATCATCTCCATGACCACTGTGGGCTATGGCGACATGGTGCCCCGCAGTATCCCTGGGCAGGTGGTGGCCCTCAGCAGTATCCTTAGCGGGATCCTGATTATGGCCTTTCCCGCCACCTCCATCTTCCACACCTTCTCCCGCTCCTACTCTGAACTCAAACGGGAACACGAGAGGCTCCAGAGCCGGCTAATGAGGGTGAAGGATGCCAATCAATCTGGTGAGAGTGACACCTTCAACGACACGGATAGTTTGGTGTCCGAGGAGACCTACCAGTACTTCTACAATGGGAAGTGACCCTTACAGGGACAGCACTGGAGTCCTGGGATGCAATCCAATCCCTAAACTGGAATTCTATGGCCATAGTGCACTCAAAGAGGATAATGCCTCCAATCCAAGGCTCTGGGAACACTGTTAGGTCAAAGCGCCTCCATCCTGACCTGGAACAAGCATGCAGCCAGTGAAGTCATAAAGTCTGAACGCCCACCCTGCCTCCTGGTTCCAGGTCAAAGACTTACTGAGCAATGAAGCCAGGAACAAGATGAAAGCCATGTCTGCACCTTTAAGAATCAAGCCAGCACCCCTCTATTGGTCCCCTTTTAAAGTAAAGTCCACCCAAAACTGATATGGTAACTTCAGCCATGCCCCTTGGGTCATGAGATCCTTGAATCTGAGCTCCTGGCTCCACCCACTTCTGCAACCTATTATGCCATTGGTTGATCTCTTTTTGCCATATTAAGAATGCAGCCTAAAGAGTGAGACTTTCTTGGCTACATAATGAGTGAAATAATGGGATCTCCCCACTGGAGGCATAAGAGAGGTCAACAGGAGATGCAACCCCATCCAGAGGTCAGATATCAGTTTTGGGTGGATTCTTCCTTGAAATGATCTGAATCTGTATTTTATGAGAATTGTATTTTTTGAATGGCGACATATTAATCATTTGGATGTTTCTCTTCGTGGAAGGAAATCATAGTTCAATTTTAAATAAATAGTAATTTATTTACCTAATACGAGGAACTGATGAGCAGATGAAGACGATGGGGGATTTCTCTTCATTTTGGAGATATCCGCTCACTTCCTGTTGTGTCTCGGGGACAGGAAGTGAAAGGAAAGCTCCTGTAATGGGACACAAACAGAAAAAACCCGATATTTGCTAACCATTGTATCTAAAAATAAAAGAACTATTCTTGGCTTTAGAAACACTTTGGGGTCTATTTATAAAAAAAAAAATGCTGGATGAATATCACAAGTATTTGCCTGCCTTAACCACTTCAGCCCCGGAAGGATTTCCAGCTTTAGGACCGGAGCACTTTTTGCGATTCGGCGCTGCGTCGCTTTAACTGACAATTGCGCGGTCGTGCGACGTTGCAGTCAATTTCGCTGCGTCGCGGCTTAGCGTTTTTCACGAGGCCAGGATTTCGACCTTTAGGAAGGCCCCGACTTCACCAATTCCGTCCGTTTATGAACACTATAAGTAGGTCGTAAAAAAAAAAATATTTATCTGGGGTTTCACAAAGATTTCGGTTCTTATCAAGAAAATAAAAATCTATGTTACCAATCGTTTATAGCCCAAAAAAGACAAACACAGGGTAATGTCCTCGAAAGGAAAGTGAAGGACAGGGGCTCTGTGTTGTCCTTCACTCGCCTATAGAGGTTTTACTTCTCTTTAGGGGGTAGCAGAAGTAG
>BLSH010050125.1:1925808-1952031 GCA_018402905.1 Glandirana rugosa
AAAAAAAAAAAAATATATATATATATATATATATATATATATATATATATATATATATATATATATATATATATATATAAATATATATAATGTTTGGGGGTTCTAAGTGATTTTCTAGCAAACAATACTGATTTGAACTTGTAAGCAACAAATGTCAGAAAAAGGCTGGGACAGAAAGTGGTTAAAGCGACAATGGGGGAAGTGCAAGCTAAGCATCTCATTTAGCGAATGATATGGGACATTATGGGGCTGTGAAAGGTATGGCAGAGGTAGTCTCTCGCCCCGGGGCACCAAAGTTCTTCTCTGCTCTTTAGAAGCACCCGGGCGTCATTTATAAATGAGACAATTATTTCTGAGCCGCTGGCAAATTGAGGTGAGAGTTCATGAGCAGCAAAGACTTCTCCATAGATGTAGGACAGAGTTGAGACTTTAAGGCAAACGCCTACATACATAGATAAAATACATAGATGGGATCTATTATATCTGTCAAAAGATCTGTAATTATGTCCATCCAGTCCTGAGATTTACACAGCTCTGCCCGGTGACCTGATTTTCCATTTCTGCAGGTAAGCAACAGAGCTCGGTCACCTCCCCCGCCTGTGACTGGACATTGAAGGAGCAGCAGCATACTGATGAGCTCCTCTCTCTACTCTCTCCTCCTATCAGCATATTTGTATACAGTACACATGATCAGCTCCTTCTACCGCCCCTCCTTCTCCCAGTCTGAGCTGCGCTGTACAGGCTGAAATCAAGTCTAATTCAGGTACTTACATTACTTGTGTTCAAAAAAGCTTTTCATGTCCATTTACTTCTGTAGCGCTACCCCTGTAGGAGCCGCTTTAGTATGTTCAGTCCGTTACTCTGCATCTCAACCCTAAAGAACTGTCCCAGCCAACTTCCCACAGCATTTTTTACTGACAAAACATGGAAAATTTACTGGCGGAGCACATTTTTTACTGACACCTTGAAAAATAACCGAACTCCTATAAAAACTAAGACAATTGATATGTAAACACAACATGGAAACACTGACAATACCCATATCAAGTAATTTGCCTGGTTTACACTTAAAAAGTCAGCGCAGCATGACAAATTATCAGACCCTGATATTTGTAGACAGTTGTAAAAATCACAGATTTTTACAAACTGTCAGTAAATTTACTGGCAGTTGGCAACCCTGGTCCCAGCCCCTCTGGCACACCTGGCAATAGTGTGAGTGCAAGGATCAATGAGAAACACACACATTATTATAAAACACAGAAATTGTCTTTATTGTAGTATTTCTGTGGATAAGTAATAACCATTGGCAATGTTCAAGGAATGCAATAGAAGAACATTAACTGAAGTTATGCGCAATATAGCTCAATAGCAAATTTAGGCTGATTTCAGGGGATTTAGAACCTTAGAATAACCCCAAGAGCAGAGCAAACACTTTAATAACAATAAAGTCACAAAAATGGCAATCAGATTGGTTACCTTTACTCAAGTTTGGCTCTATGAGTCCAGGCAGGAGGAGAGCAGAACAGGGCTGGATTAACATAGGGGCTATTGGAGCTGCAGCTCCAGGCCCCTTCCTTAAGATAGGCCCAGCCCAGTAGTGAGTGAGTCACTAATACTGCCCAGACTTGTATACAGGGTACACATGATTGATATGTAATTTGCGGCAGCATATTTAATTTGTTTTAACAAAAAATTGTTTGCATTTACATTTTATTTATTTCCATAAAAAGGCCCACCAAAATCCTTAGCACCAGGCCCATGATGCTTTTAATCCGGCCCTGGAGCAGAAGACTGACCCTCTCTTAGTCAGATCCCTCTCTTCTGTCTCCTGGCACCACAGGCCCAATAACAAACACTGTTCCCAAATCAACAGTCAATATCTTGACTTTCCAGATAAGCTGTCCCACACACCCACTGCATATACAGAGCCCTGGATATATGAGTGTGAGGCTGTATGGCAATAGTAACTTCAGTCCCTTTGAAGTTAAATAAGTATTGGCATCTTCAGCTAGCCACTCACGTTGGTGCACTTAAATTCCTGGGTAGCGAGCCTAAATAACATAACTGGCCCGGATCAGTAATTGAAGAATGCAAGATTTTCCTCACCAGGGTGAAAGGACAATGACCTCTGTATAAAGTGTATCTTTATCTAAATGGCCTTGTATCCTGAGGCACTTCAAGTGTCAGCAAGATGACTACCAGCAATGATGTCTGTATACAGGGTTCAATATAACTCCGTCTGTGCTGTGTCCTTGTTTCCTGCAAATGGGCAAGAGCCCCCTCACCCAATCCTGCGATTATCAAGGCCAAAATGAACTTCCTGGGACAGGCAGGCTTTCCTGGTGGCAGCTGATCACCTCGCACTGGAACGCTTGGATGTTCACCTGGGGGTCCTCTCTTTCTCAAGCTGGATGTCCCGATCGGTCCCAGAGGCCTAAGATCGCATGGTGGAGAGAGTCAAGAGGCAGCAACCCTCTCTTAGGTCTTTTCTCTTCCTCTACCACTCTTTCACTGAATTTTCCTCAGATAATCAGGATGGAGTCTCTCCCCTCCCCTTTCCCAGAGCATGCATGGGATTGTAGTTCCACACTCCATACAAGGCTATGGGGCCATTTGGTAAAGGGACTTCATATTCCAGAATGCTTTGCAGCTACTTCTTGCAGCTTGTTAAAGTCCCATTGATTGGCTCCTGTAACTGCTTTTTTTATTGGCTGTTTCTCTCTATGCTCCTAGAAGCACACCAGAGGCAGTGTAATTTTATCTTTCTGTGTGTCTGTGAAACAAGGAGGGCGAGAAATTCCCCTGCAGGGGCTGACAGGTGCACCTCTCCCCCTATAAGAGCTGTGAATTTACAGCGGCCGCTTAGCAAAAGCCACAGAAATAGCGGCGCACTTCTTTGTGGTGCGCTAAATTGCGGTACGTTGTACATTAACTTGCCCTGCATTAAATGATCCCATTGAACTGAATGGGCTGTCAATGAATTCTACCCGATGATCATCAATCAGGAGTGGACCCTTCTTTTGTATTCCAACGCCATGTGCTGTGGGGGCTACACTGCAGTGTGTTGGGGCGCTATGTGAAATGAGTAACTCCGCATCGCAGTAAGACACGTGTGACAGTTTATTTTACTTTTTCTTATATTGGTCTCAGAGATGTGGATTGTCAGGAAGCACAGCCCGAGGCAACGCTGAGACAATAATCTCCCCTGCAGCTTCCTCCTATAATTTCTCTGGCAGCGCAGCTTTAATAAATCCCCCCTGGGGTCGGAGTGCTGCCACAATCCCAGGCTGTCCCCGATATCTCCATCCTGACCCAATAAATATGTTTTCTTCTATCTTATCGGAGTTCTCCCTGAGATCGCTGTCATCTACAATTCCCATACAGAGAGGAGGCCGCCTGATATCCTCATCCTCTGCTGTCACCCTGATTAATACAATTCTAGCAAATGACTGGAAAAAAATGGGGCGTATTTATAAAGCGGTGAACCAAACCAAAGCTCACCCGAGGTTCACACAGTTCTCACCCAAGATTCATAAAGCTCTCACCCAAGATTCACATAGCTCTCACCCAAGATTCACATCGCTCTCACCCAAGATTCACATCGCTCTCACCCAAGATTCACCTAGCTCTCACCCAAGATTCACCTAGTTCTCACCCAAGATTCACAAAGCTCTCACCCAAGATTCACAAAGCTCTCACCCATGATTCACATAGCTCTCACCCAAGATTCACAAAGCTCTCTCCCAAGATTCACATATCTCTCACTCAAGATTCACATAGCTCTCACCCAAGATTCACAAAGCTCTCACCCAAGATTCACAAAGCTCTCACCCAAGATTCACATAGCTCTCACTCAAGATTCACAAAGCTCTCACCCAAGATTCACATAGCTCTCACCCAAGATTCACATAGCTCTCACCCAAGATTCACATAGCTCTCACCCAAGATTCACATAGCTCTCACCCAAGATTCACAAAGCTCTCACCCAAGATTCACAAAGCTCTCACCCAAGATTCACATATCTCTCACTCAAGATTCACATAGCTCTCACTCAAGATTCACAAAGCTCTCACCCAAGATTCACATATCTCTCACTCAAGATTCACATAGCTCTCACCCAAGATTCACATAGCTCTCACCCAAGATTCACATAGCTCTCACCCAAGATTCACATAGCTCTCACTCAAGATTCACATAGCTCTCAACCAAGATTCACAAAGCTCTCACCCAAGATTCACATAGCTTTCACCCTAGATTCACATAGCTCTCACTCAAGATTCACAAAGCTCTCACCCAAGATTCACATAGCTCTCACTCAAGATTCACAAAGCTCTCACCCAATATTCACATAGCTCTCACCCAAGATTCACATAGCTCCCACCCAAGATTCACATAGGTCTCACCCAAGATTCACATAGGTCTCACTCAAGATTCACAAAGCTCTCACTCAAGATTCACGAAGCTCTCACAAAAGATTCACATAGCTCTCAGGAAAGATTTCCACAGCTCCCACCCAAGAATCACATAGCTCTCACCCAATATTCACACAACTCACACCCAAGATTCACACAGCTCTCACCAGAGCTTGTATTGCATACTACCAGTGGTGAATGGTGCTCAAATTTCTTGGAGGGGGCGCCATCTATCTGACCGGATGAGGGGGTAGCCCCCATATGCCTTGCATGAGCGAGCCGTCACCACTGCATACTACAGATTTAATCTATTAGAGTGTAATCAAGCAACTGATCAGCAGATTGCACAGTTTATGCCCGAGTTTGATACAGCTCTCACCCAATATTCATGCAGCTCACACCTGGGATTCACACAGCTCTCACAAGCTCCCATCCAACAGTCACACAACTCCCGCTCAAAATACACAGAGCCAGGGGCGTAACGATAGGGGTTGCAGGGGTTGCAATTGCAACCGGGCCCCATGGTCCAGGGGGCCCATGTGCCTCCCTTGTACACCTGAATAGGAGGGATGGCGGGGTGGCATTTAGAGGACCCAATCTCCTCCATTTTCCTCTATCCAGTTTACTTGTCTTCTGCTGTTCCCAGGGCCCATGTGTGCTTCCCTGGTCCCCCTGGGGCCTGCTGCAGAACTTGTGAAAGGGCCCCACTGCAGTACCGTAATAAAGGGACCCACAATAGGAGTAAAGGGCCCCAGGATCAGTGGGAAGAGGGAAGGGCCCTGGCCAGGGATCAGGGGGCCCTTCATAATTTCTTGCACTGGGGCCCTGAAGGTTCTAGTTACGCCTCTGCACAGAGCTCTCACCAAAGATTCACACAGCTCTCACCCAAAATTCACATAGCTCTCACCAAAGACTCCCACTGCTGCCACCCAAGAGTCACACAGCCCCTCCTAAGATTCAGTGAGCTTTCACTCAAGATTCAATGAGCTTTCACGCAAGATTCACAAAGCCCCAAACCAAGATTCACACAGCTCCCACCCAAGATTCAGAAAGTTCTCACCCAAGATTCACACTGCTCTCACCAGAGTTTTTATTACAAACCACTAATCTGATCTATTAGAGCGTGATCAAGCAGTTCATCTGATTGCACGGCTAATGTCTACAGCACCCAGCTTACACCCAAGATTCACACAGTTCTCATCTGAGTTTCATTAAGCTCCCACCCAAGAGTCACACAGTTCCCACCCAAGATTCACACAGCTCCCACCCAAGATCCGTAGTGTTCTTACCCAAGATTCACACATTTCCCATTCAAGATTCATAGTGCTCTCACCCAAGATTCACATATTTACCACTCAAGATTCATAGTGCTGTCACCCAAGATTCACACAGCTCCCACTCAAGATTCATAGTGCTCTCACCCAAGATTCACACATTTCCCACTCAAGATTCATAATGCTCTCACCCAAGATTCACAAAGCTCCCACCCAAGATTCATAGTGCGCTCACCCAAGATTCACGCAGCTCCCACCCAAGATTCATAGTGCTCTCACCAAAAATACACACAGCTCTCACCCAAAATTCACATAGTTCGCACCCAAAATTCACATAATTTTCATCAAAGATTCCCAGTGCTCCCACCCAAGAGTCACACAGCCCCACCCAAGAGTCACACAGCTCCCACTCAAGATCCGTAGTGTTCTTACCCAAGATTCACAAATTTCCCACTCAAGATTCATAGTGCTTTTACCGAAGATTCACACATTTCCCACTCAAGATTCATAGTGCTCTCACCCAAGATTCACACATTTCCCACTCAAGATTCATAGTGCTCTCACCCCAGATTCACAAAGCTCCCACCCAAGATTCATAGTGCTCTTACCAAAGATTCACACAGCTTTCACCCAAAATTCACATAGTTTGAACCCAAAATTCACATAATTCTTGCCAAGTATTCCCACTGCTCCCACCCAAGAGTCACACAGCCCCACCCAAGAGTCACACAGCCCCCACCCATGATTCAGAAAGTTGTCACCCAAGATTCACACAGGTCTCACCAGAGCTTGTGTTGCATACTACTGATCAGATCTATTAGAGCATAATCAAGCAACTAATCAGAAGATTGCACTGTTAATGTTTGCAGCACCCAGTGGCCAGCAGGGAGGAGCATGCACATTTAAAGGGATGCCAGGGATATGTTCTTTTATATAATGCTCAATTTTATGAGAAGGCTTTCCACAAGATTTTGGACGGTGTCTGTGAGAGTTTGTGCCCATTTGTGAGGTCAGGTTCTGACATTGAAGGAGAAGACCTGACCCAGCCATTGTGCCCCACGTTGGGTACCAGAAAGAATGCCTAGCTTACAAGTAGCGTTCCAATTCATCCCAAAGAAATTCAGTAGAGTTGAGGTTAAGGTTCTGCGCAGGACTCTCGAGTTCCTCCACACCAAACTGGTCACACCATGTCTTTATGGAGCTGGCTTTGTACACAGGGGCACAGTCATGCTGGAACAGAAAAGGGTCTTCCCCAAGCTGGTACCACAAGGTTGGAAGATCACAATTGTCTACAATGTCTTTCTATGATGTAGTATTACTAGGACCCTTCACTGGAGACATCTGGATCATCGGGAGGGGGTTCACATACTTTTTTTGTATTCACTGGAAAAGACAAAGCAGAATTTCCTGGAGAGATAATCCCACCGCAACCCTAATGGAAAGGTATCAGAAGAATGGAATGGGAAGCCATCATGAGATCCTCCATCGTTAATGGAAAGGTATCAGAAGAATGGTATGGGAAGCCATCATGAGATCCTCCACCGTTAATGGAAAGGTATCAGAAGAATGGAATGGGAAGCCATCATGAGATCCTCCACCGTTAATGGAAAGGTATCAGAAGAATGGAATGGGAAGCCATCATGAGATCCTCCACCGTTAATGGAAAGGTATTGAAGGAGTGGAATGAGAAGCCATCATGAGATCCTCCACCGTTAATGGAAAGGTATTGAAGGAGTGGAAGGAGAAGCCATCATGAGATCCTCCACCGTTAATGGAAAGGTATTGAAGGAGTGGAATGAGAAGCCATCATGAGATCCTCCATCATTTCCACCTGCTTTTGCATTTGATCATATTGGACTTTCAGAGTTGAGTCTTTGTTCGCCTCTGAATATCTTGTACAATCAGGATTCTCAATCTAGCGAGTTTATTGATTAGTAATATATCTCTAATTATCTCTCCAGATCAATAACTGCACTAATTTGCTTTCATGTTCTGTGGACAAGAACTTGCAGATGATGTATCGCGGCACGCAGAATGTATGGACACCAACACAGGAATGTGCCGCCATCTCACCGGCCGCAGATTTCCCTGGAATCGGTTCTGAGTTAATGACGATTTGACTGCCAATTACAGGTTAGGACCAGACAGAGGTGATTTATTGGTTTCTGCATTTGAGTTCCCAGCTCTGCAGGATCTACAATGCCTTGAAAAAGTATTCATACCCCTTGACATTTTCCACATTTTGTCATGTTACAGCCAAAACCGTAAATGGATTTTATTGGGATTTTATGTGATAAACCAACAGAAAGTGGCTCATAATTGTGAAGTGGAAGGAAAATGATAAATGGTTTTCAAATTTTTTTTACAAATAAATATGTGAAAAGTGTGGGGTGCATTTGTATAGCACCCCCCTGAGCCAATACTTTGTAGAACCGCCTTTCCCTGCAATTACAGCTGCATGTCTTTTTGGGGAGGTCTCTACCAGCTTTGCACATTTAGAGAGTGAATTTTTTGCCCATTCTTCTTTGCAAAATATCTCAACCTCTGTCAGATTGGATGGAGAGTGTCTGTGAACAGCAATTACCAAGTCTTGCCACAGATTCTCATTTAGATTTAGGTCTGGACTGTGACTGGGCCATTCTAACACATGAATATGCTTTGATCTAAACCATTCCATTGTAGCTCTGGCTGTATGTTTAGGGTCGTTGTCCTGCTGGAAGGTGAACCTCCGCCCCGTTCTCAAGTCTTTTGCAGACTCTAACAGGTTTTCTTCTAAGATTGCCCTGTATTTGGCTCCATCCATCTTCCCATCATTTCTGACCAGTGTAGCAATTGCCTCCTTGGGAGTTGCTGAATGTTGTAGTTCACCTGATCACACTGCCCTCAGTCACACTTTCTCCTCACATCCGGAGTCACAGAACAGGCTGGTACTTTGTTTTTATTAGGGGATTGAACTTGGATAGGCTAGGGATGATTATGGGAAAACACAACAAAACAAAATTTGTACCCCCTCTTGATTGGGACTTTATAGGCAATTTCAACAGATTTTCAATTAAAATAACACATTTTTTGAGATATCTTTATAAAATGAATAGCATAGGTCAATAAAATACATAGACATGGGACCAGAAAATAATTCCGCCCCTATTGCACAAATAGGTACAAAGCTTAGAAAATTGAACATCCGGTAACATAGGTGGTATCACCCAACCAAGGAAAGGTTTCATGGAGAGCCAATGGCCAGTCCTAGGGTTTTTTTTTTCCTCCAACGCGTTTCAGAATGTAGCTGTATCAATTCTTTCTTCAGGGAAAGATACCGCCATAAGATAGCACATGGAACGGATCAACAGTTCTTTTATGGGACCTCTATATATAACTCAGTATATACACTTCTCCTTCTTCACTCCAGCACAAACACTTGCTGCAAGGTTAACTCCTTGTTCCTCTCTCTCCTGCACAAAACTTGGTTCTGGCCTAGCTAGCACATGGTGAGGCCTGCTGTAGCTTTAGCACAACCTCCGAACTGCCCATTACAGGCAGGGACCCTGGGGCCCCCAAAGTGTATTAAAGTACATATGTGCTAGCTAGTCTGATGGACTACTGCTCCCAGCCCATCCTCTTTCAGGCCCTGCCAGCTGCAACAGCCCTCTCTACTGCCACAGTGACACCACATTCTGGCTCTTGTACCCTTCTCAGACTGTCTCTCACCCCAATCTGCTCCAGTGTACCTCTTCCCGCTTTTCAGGGAGTGCATCACTCACCGATGCCTGTCACATGTAGTGCCTCTGCTGGAGATCTCTATGATAGTGCTCTCTCCCGCTGTCCTTTCCGCTCTGCCTTGTGCCTCTCCTCCAGGATCTCACTGGAGGAGAGAGACTCCAGGTATTTAAGGAGGCCTGCCCCCTGCCGATCCAGGTTGGGGATTGGTCAGTGCTCCTTAACATACCTCAGGAAGCTTTACCTCCTCTTCCCCACCCTTTCTTCCAGAACTTTCTGATCCAGAAAGGAGGGGTTACAAGGGGCGTCACTACATGCAGTCTCCAGTCACTCCCTAGGCCACTTCCATAACCAGAATCAAAACAATCAGACCTAAGTTTTAATTTTGGTCTCATCTGACCAGAGCACCTTCTTCCACGTGTGTATCCATGCCCCTGTAGGAGTTGCTGGAAGTAGTGGTGCACATGTCACTCTGCCCACAATCACACTGTTTCCTCACATCTGGAGTACCAGGCTGGTACTTTGTTTTTGTTGTTTTTATTAGGGGATTAAACTTGGATGGGGTACAGGGTATTTATGGGATGCCCAGGAAATTGAACAGTTCTTGAACAAAACCACCCTATATACAACCATGTATATACATGACTTTCCTCCTCCAGCACAAATCTTGCTTGCTGCTACTTCTCCTTTCTCTCTCTCCTGCACAATACTTCTCCAGGCCTAGCTAGCACGTAGTGAGGCCTGCCTCTGACTCTGGTCAGGCCTCAGTGAACCACCCATTACAAGCAAGGGGTTGCAGACCCCTCAGGAGTAGCAAAAGTACAAATGTGCTAGCTAGACTCTGTGGACTACTGCTCCCAGCCAATCCCTTCTTCAGGCCCTGCCAGCCCTCCTGGCTGCAGCGACCCAACTCCACTGCTCAGTGACACCACAGTCCCAACTGGCTGTTGCACCCTTCTCAGACTGCCTCTCTCACTTTCCAATCTGCTCCGGTGTGCCTCTTTCAGCTTCCCTGAGTTTGTATCACTCACCGACACCTGGTGGATCCCTCCTGAAGACTTGCCCAACAGCACCACTCCATAACTCTCTTCTGCTCCTTGGTCAGGACTCCCCATGGGATGTACTGAGGGGTCCCTTCCACTCCCAAGCCTCCGGACCCAAGGTCACCCCCCCCCCCACACTGAACTCTCCTCTGAGACTGGGCTGACCCCAGGTATTTAAGGAAGCCTGCCCCCTGCCAATCCAGATTGGGGATTGGTCAGGGCTCCCCAAACACTCCAGGCAGCTCCACCTCTCTTCCCCATTCTTTCTTTTAGAACCCGCTAGAAGCAAAGAGGAGATAACCAAGAGGTGTCACTGCCTGTAAGTCACCAGCCTCTCCCTGAACCACTCCCCTGCCCAGGATCAAAACAATTAGGCCTGACTAAATTTACCTCACCTAGCAAAAATCCTGACACTCAGCACCTACCTAATGGTAGAGGGCGTTACACATGTTTGCTGTGTCCCCCATATGACTTCTCACAAACTGCAGATGGAATATCATATGGCTTTCTTTCACCAATGGCTTTCTTCTTGCCACTCTTCCATAAAGGGCAGATTTGTGGAGTGCACAACTAATAGTTGTCCTGAGCTGTGGATCTCTGCAGCTCCTCCAGAGTTACCATGGGCCTCTTGGCTGCTTCTCTGATTAATGCTCTCCTTGCCCGGCCGGTCAGTTTAGGTGGACAGCCATGTCTTGGTAGGTTTGCAGTTGTGCCATACTCTTTCCATGTTCGGATGATGGATTGAACAGAGCTCTGTGAGATGTTCAAAGCCCAAACGGAGTCTCGGTGTCCCCCAGAGCAAGAAAAGAGGGACCGATAGTGTGATATCGTTTTTATATTGCAAATTTATTAAAAGGTACAAACATACTCACAAACATATGATAAAAATCAGCGTGAAGTAAAAAAGCCGGCTGTCTCGATACAGGTCATGAACATCGCCCGCACTTCCCTGTGTAGCGGCGTGGTGACGTCAGCGTGTTGCTCCGCCCTACATGTTTCGTTAGAGATAACGTCTTCAATGGGGCACAAGACGTTATCTCTAACGAAACATGTAGGGCGGAGCAACGCGCTGACGTCACCACGCCGCTACACAGGGAAGTGCGGGCGATGTTCATGACCTGTATCGAGACAGCCGGCTTTTTTACTTCACGCTGATTTTTATCATATGTTTGTGAGTATGTTTGTACCTTTTAATAAATTTGCAATATAAAAACGATATCACACTATCGGTCCCTCTTTTCTTGCTCTGGGGGACACCGAGACTCCGTTTGGGCATCCCGCTAACACTGGGAGACAACATCGGTGTATTGCCGGAAGTAAGAGGAGGAGAGGAGGGAATACATCTATACCAGCCATCCACAGATTTATACCAGCAGAAGGTTATTTCTGCCTGCGTTTTAGACCCACTAGGAATAGTGAGTCCTGGATTTCTGGTAAGAGTACCCAACCATCTATAACACATCGGGTGTGTGTGCCTTGGTGATGGAATACTATGCATGAGTGCAATTTCAACTAACTCTGAAGATTCCACTTTATGCACTACAAGGGACCTTTGGGATTCATTTGGGACTGTTTTGCTTTAAAGGACACTTTAATATATTTATTCTTTCTTTTTTGAATATTGATTATATCACAATTGATATTAATTTAAATTGAGGTCGAGACCTCGGAGTGACATCTTTTCAATTTAGGTGTCTTTTTTCGTTTTTTAGATATTTATTTGTAAAACGTTTTGAAAACCATTTATCACTTTCTTTCTACATCACAATTATGTGCCACTCTGTGTTGGTCTACCACATAAAATCCCAATAGAATACATTTACGTTTTTGGTTGTAACATGACAAAATGTGGAAAATTTCAAGGGGTATGAATACTTTTTCAAGGCACTGTATACAAGGAGATGTCACCTCCACAGGCCACAAGGTGTATAATAAGCTGGTGGGTGAGTCAGCCCTCTATTCTCCACCTAAAACTGAAATACATTTTTCTGTTGGTGGATTGCCTATAAAAAGGCACACCTCAGTCAGTTCTAAACATGTGAGCTCCTCAGGGGAGGTCCCCTCCATATACTTTTCTTCTAATTTGGTGGGAACCTCTGAGGTTGCAGCCAGCATGTCCCTAAATTCCAGCTCTGAGCCCACCACTGCCCCACACTGGACCATGACAGGAAGATACAAGGCACAGTATCATGTGACAAGAAGCCACAGTCCTACCCAGAAGCCCAATAAAAAGCTTGCTGAATCTGGTGTGTTGGATTATATTGGTCTCCAGAATGACATCAGCATATGATTTATTTTTACTTGTTTCCTGGTAATGGTTGTTAAAGGTAAACTCCAGGTGCAAACATTTTCATTTACATATATTTCTCAATGGCCACAAAGTTATAAATGCACTTTGTGTGCGCCGAATGCCTTTGCAAACCCATCACTGTGCTGTGCAGAGAGCAGAGCTGTGGGAGGGGCCCAGTAGGCCCCACCCACTACAGGCTGCCCACAGAAAACTACAAGAGGGGGCGGAAACAAGACCAGTCACCCTGCACAAGAAGACAGAGCAGAGCTGTGGGAGGGGCCCAGCAGGCTCCACCCACTATAGGCTGCCTGCAGAAAACTACAAGAGGGGCGGAGACAGGACCAGTCACCCTGCACAAGGAGACAGAGCAGAGCTGTGGGAGGGGCCCAGCAGGCTCCACCCACTATAGGCTGCCTGCAGAAAACTACAGGAGGGGGCGGAGACAAGACCAGTCCCCCTTGCACAAGGAGACAGAGCAGAGCTGTGGGAGGGGCCCAGCAGGCTCCACCCACTACAGGCTGCCTGCAGAAAACTACAAGAGGGGCGGAGACAGGACCAGTCACCCAAACAAGGAAAGAGAGCAGAGCTGTGGGAGGGGCCCAGCAGGCTCCACCCACTACAGGCTGCCTGCAGAAAACTACAGGAGGGGCGGAGACAAGACCAGTCACCCAAACAAGGGGATTACTGCATAGATGGATGGCAGAACATGCTGGGACATGTAGTTCACCCAAGGTATTGAGGGTGAAAGGTAATGCATGAAAGGCAGCACAGCGAGTTAGTGGTTAACATTTCTGCCTTGCAGCACTGGTATCCTTGGTTTGAATCTCTAGGACCCCAGAACTGCATGGAGTTGGGGTGAATTTCCTCTCACACGCCAAAGACAATGGGAATAATTGGCCCTAGTACGATGATGGCCGCCTCGCCTCCCCTCCCATCCCCCCAACATTGATTTATTAAGCACTATGTGTCCGCAGGGAGAAAGGCGCCTTTAATAAAAAGAAATAACAATGGTGACGGTAGTGCGGAGATTTCCATCCAGTCTGCCTTTATCTGTCCGGTTTATTTTGCAGGAGCGGCAGGGAGAGCGTTAAATGTCTCTGCGCTCGGCGGAATCTTGTTTGTTTGTTTCTCGAAGTGTTTTTCGGATGCGGAGTTCCCCTAAAGGGCCGTACATCATTTTTAATGAGCCCCATCTGGACCGGCTGCCCCGGCGTCAGGCCGCGGAGTGCGCTGAGCTGCTACCTTGCTGCAGGGGGGAGATAATCCGGGGTACTCCGCTGGGAACAGCTTACCAATATATATGTACAGCCGGAGTCCCCAAGGACCCCCCGTCTAGCGCTAATCCTACCCCCGTCCACTCCGCGCCAACTAAGCTGAAAACTTTATTTCTTGTGATGTGAATTATTGATGAGGCGACCTGTCTGCTTCGCTACGTTACACAAATGACTCTACAAACAATGTCTATTTCCAGGTTCCGACACTCCATGAAACCCTGTAATGAGGCACAGAGCTGCGGGGCGCCCTCTGCAGGCAGGTCAATCACTATCACACTAATACAGATCTGTGGTGTGCGGGCACAGCGGCGCGCAGCGTACAGATCACCCCATAAAATGGTCAGAGGGGACCAGCCACTCATGTTATAGAATATTACAGATTTATAGTAAATTAAAAATGTTAACTTAACTAAAGGCAAAACTTTAAAAAAAAAAATTGATAGAATGGAGAGGGATTAGGCCACCTGTCAGTTTTTAATTCTGCCCCTGTTAGGGAGATTCACCCTCTATTTGTCCTGTTTACCGTTATCATTGAAAGTGAATGTAAAAGAAAATCCCAAATTTTGGGTTGTACCCAGAAAAGTAATAGAGGGGAAATCTTCCAATGAGGACACTAGTTCTGGTGACCTGGGGGTCCCCAAGGAATTCCCTTCATTTGCAGAGATTTCCTCCCACTTCCTGTTTGGCAATGAGACAGGAAGTGAAGGGAAATCTTCGCAAATGGGACACAAATGGTGCAAAAAAAAAACTCGGACAGGGGTCATAACTAGGGATGCACTGATACCGGTATTGGTGCCGATACCAAGTATTATCACTTGTACTCGCGAAAATGCTCCAATACCTGAAACGGATACTTTGCGGAGCGATTTGTGCCCATATAAAACAAATAGGCTCAAATTGCACTGCAAAGGATCACATGCAATTTGAACAGGAATGCGGTGCAATTCCTGTCCGAATCGCATGCAGTTTCCCACACTGTTCCTGGCTGAAATAATTTTGACAAGCCTGGGTTCACACAGGAGCGGTGGTGAAACCACATGCGATTCAGACAGGAATGGCACCACATTCCTTTTCAAACCTTTATCATTAAAAAGCCATCTGTCAGCTCCAGTCAGTGACTTTGCCTAGGCTGAGATGATGTCAGCCATTTGCTGCAGAAAAAAGGAAGCATTTCCGTTGTCTCCTCTAAACCCACTCCTCCCTGTGATCACTCTGCTACAGGCAGGAGGAAGCATTTTCTCAGTCTCTCCTCCCTGTGATCAGACTGCAACATTTTGTAGCAAGTCACAAGATCCAATCACAGCTGATCACAATGTAAACACAATTGCTATCGGCATTCCTTTCCTTGTGCTATGGGAGGAGAGGAGAGCCGGTAACCGGCATGTGTGAAAGGGACATCTACACTGATAATCAGGGCAATGATCATCAGTGTCCTGATTATCAATGCAGCCCCAACAGTGCCCATCAGTGCTGCCTATCAGTGCCGCATATCAGTGCCCATCAGTGTAGTCTATCAGTGCCCATCAGTGCTGCCTATCAGTGTCCATCAGTGCTGCCTATCAGTGCCGCATATAAGTGTCCATTTGTGCTGCCTATCAGCGTCCATCGGTGCCACCTATCAGTGCCCATCAGTGCCGCCTATCAGTGACCATCAGTGCCGCCTATCAGTGTCCATCAGTGCCGCCTCATCAGTGTCCATCAGTGTAGTCTATCAGTGCACATCAGAGTAGTCTATCAGTGCGCATCAGTGTAGCCTATCAGTGCACATCAGTGCAACCTCATCAGTGCCCATCAGTGTAGCCTATTAGTGCCCATCAGTGTAGCCTATCAGTGCCCATCAGTGCTGCCTATCAGTGCCCATCAGTGAAGAAGAAACATCACCTGTTTGCAACATTTTATAACAGAAACAAAGAAAAATTTTTTTTTAGCAAAAAATTAAAAACCCCAATGGTGATTAAATACCACTAAAAAACCCAAAATATAAAAAATTCATGTGGGTACAGTGTTGCATGGCCGTGCATTTGTCATTCAAAGTGCAACAGCACTGAAAGCTGAAAATTGGCCTGGGCAGGAAGGGGGTGAAAGTACCCGGCATTAACATGGTTAAAGAGAGTCTCTTCTCACTTCCTGTTGTGTCTCTGAGACAGGAAGTCTTACTGGAACACAGATATCAAAAACCTGGTAAGGGTTCTAACCTTTGCCTGCTCCACAAAAAACTATAATTCTTTGGCTTTAGATTTATTTTACTGATTCCACAAATCCGTTTAGTAGTAGAGTGATAGTAGAGTGATGGCACGGCATGGGTCTGGGTCATCACATTATCTTGTGGCGTAGGACCTCCTGCAGCTTATGGACTCGCCCGCTCCTCTCTGTCATGTTTCACGAGCCCTCAGCGGAGCTCAGAGTCCGCTATTTGCAGATAATTAAACACAGCGTCCGGGGATACAATGTAATTACAGGAATGAGATGGGAACGTTATGGATCTGTTCATTGAGGACAGCGCTGGAGATGATTATTCAATTACCGGCGGCTTTGATGAAAGGTGGCGGTAATATTTGTTCTATAAATATCGCAGTGACCGCCGGGTTGAACCGGCCGCTCTCTATTAGAAGGATATTATACATGAAGCAGAGGAATCACACGGCTCATCCAATGACCATATTTGTGCAATCATCTTTGACGCTCTGTGCAAGCCAGCCTGATTTGAAATTTCAGCTAGTGTGCAGTGAGAAGGGTGACCTTTGTATGTAATCTGCTTCAGTGGGACACAAATCATCTGATCAACTTCTGATTATCATCGTCTGCATCTGGCTGCCCCTGCAATGGCTCCTCCTCTGACTTGACAATGGGAAAATTCAGTAAGCGCGTTTCCAGGTTCCCAGCCCCACCCCCTCTCTGAGCCCAGCCACACACAATGAAGCATGAGAGGGAGGTTGCACAGCAGAGAATTGTATAATTATCACCTGACTCTGCCTCAACCTCCTCAAGAACCCCAGCCCCTTTGGCACACCAGGTTGAGTGTACAAACATACATTATTAGAGGGAATCACTGAAAGTAATACTTAGTACCCAATAGTAGTGCCAGAGCGCATTCATGGTGGCTGTGACGGAACGCTTGTTCACCACATTAACAATAAAACAAAATATTTACCCAAAAATCACACAATGGTTAGATAAAGAGGTAGAGTTGACACAAGGCTTATCCCATCATAGGAACCTCCAAGAGTTAGCTAAATTAGCCAACAGACAGAACCAATAGGTGACTCAATTAACAATGGGAATGCACACCTAGGAGGCACACAATTGGAGAGACCTACTTAACAATAAACATATAACAAACAGGGATTCCACTCCACCTCAGCCTATCTGACAACAGCCTACAACAGTCTAGGTTCCAGCAGTCTGAAAAGGTGAAATTAATTTATCTTCATAGCTCTCTTGAAGCGGTTGTAAACCGCTGGACGTTTTTTTTTTTTAACCTGCAAGGTAAAGCCATAATGTGCTAGTATGCATTGCATACTAGCACATTATGTTAAACGTACCTTGAGGCTGGGTTCACACCACAGCACGGAGCGGCGCAGAGGCACAGGCAGGGTGGTGGGGGAGAGATGAGAGCTGAAAGCAGGGCTGCGGACATCACAGACAACGGTGGCCAGGGCTCAAAAGCCATGGTTTTCATTGTCTGTGTAGAGAGGGGATACAGGAAGTGTCAGATTCAGGTTTTTTTTTATAGTTTAGAGGGGGGCAGATTACATAACACAAGCACTGTGCTGTTTAATCCCCTTTAAGGGACCTGGATCTGTATTTTTTTTTGGGTTAACAGACACTTTAACAATAGCCCCAGTTAACCTGCGTCCAGTTTAGGTACTATATAGGTACAGTGTAGTCTCGGCACAGGTGTAAGGTAGATGCAGGAAAGGATTGGTATAATGCGGTATAGGGTTGGTAAAGGTGCAGTCTAGGTTTGGAATAAGTGTGGTATAGAGTGCCGTATGGGCTTTCAGTGGCTCAGTGCCTACCAGCGGTATCAGAAATGGGCAAATAGCACTCTCACCAGTCCCAGGGATGCTGAAGAAGGGGGAGGGGGGCCTCAGTCTTTTCCCGAAAGCCTCTGGTGATCAGGGGTGGGAAGCAGAGGGTGAGTGGATGCTCCGGTCTTCCTGCTGCAGCGGTGCAGAAGCTGTGATGTGGGCGGTGCTGCTCTGCCCTGGGTGTCCTCACCCTTAGAGTGACTCAGATCTCTTCTGATATATTCAAATATCCAGACAGGGGTGCTCTCTCTCTAACTCCCTCTGTGCCAAGCGGAAGAACTTTCCTGGGCAGTTCAATAAAAAATCATCTGTCCACTATTGCACACTGCCTATTGGGATTTGTATTGTAAGGAGTCTATTTGTCCCATTATATGGCTGCCATCTCAAACTACAATTCCCAGGATTCTCCACTCTCTGCATAGAAGTCTATAGGTTTGATTGGCTGTAGCTCTCCCCCTACTGGCTAGAGGAGGATGGTGCAGCATAACATCAGCATTGCAGTAGGAGGAGAGAAGTATAGAAGTCTTCTTTATGTTGCTGTAGCCCACCACCTGGCTATAGTCACATCTTTAGAGCATTTGTGAACTTTTATTATAGAAACTCTACATCACTTTATGAATTCAATTTTTACTTTTGGCTGGAGCATCCCTTTAATTCCAATGTACGTGTGCTATGAGATTTCTGGAACTCATGGAAAGGAATTTTGGTGAACAGAAGTTGGTGCGGCCCAGCGATAATTACAGTGAAAATTCCCCTCCTATAAATCATGCAGGGCTGGGTTACCTCCTACCACCCTCCATATTGGCAGCCAGAGCGCTGTGGACTTTGGGAACGGGCAACATTTCATAAATTAGCCCCAGAGGGCCTCATTTGTCGGCTTCTCCAACTGGCATAGCCAGTAGAGTGCTCCTAACATCCGCCTCACTTCACATGCAGGATTTGCTGTGATTTATCACATGCCAGTATGACGGATGGTGGAGGAGGCGGATATTGTTTGGGATGGAGCTGGTATGGCGTCTTCGCTTACATTGCCGTCAGCAGCGTTGTCAGCCTGCTGTGGTCTGCGGGCTGATTGCGGGTCTATCAGGTAGACAACTCAATGGCCAACTAAAGGAGCACGCATGGCAGGCTGACAACACTGCTAATAGTGAGGAAGAGGATTGGTGTTGTCGGCCGACAATAGGAATTGCCGTTACTGGGAAGTCTCCAGGTAAGAAAGTCTACAACAAATTCACAACAAAAAAAAGATTTGCTTATGAAAACTGTATACAGCAAGACATGATACAAAACATATGGAGAAACAGATTTGGGGGATACATACACATTAATCACTTGCCTACCGGGCACTTTCACCCCCTTCCTGCCCAGGCCAATTTTCAGCTTTCAGCGCTGTCGCACTTTGAATGACAGTCATGCAGCGCTGTACCCAAACAACATTTTTATCATTTTTTTAGACAGATAGAGCTGGGTTTTTATTTTTTTTCCAAAAAAAAGAAAAAAAGACTGAAATTCTCCTCTGACCTCTGACATCAACAAGGCATTTTCCTCCACACAACTTCCGCTCACTGGATATTTTCTCTTTTTTGGACCATTCTCTGTAAACCCGAGAGATGGTTGTGTGTGGAAATCCCAGTAGATCAGCAGATTTTTAAATACTCAGACCAGCCCGTCTGGCACCAACAACCATGCCACGTTCAGAGTCACTTAAATCTCCTTTCTTCCTCATTCTGATGTTCGATTTGAACTTCAGCAACTCTTCTTCACTGCGTCTAGATGCATAAATGCATTGCGTTGATGCCATGTGATTGGCTGATTAGCAATTTGTGCTACCAAGCAATTGAAGAGGTGTACATGATAAAGTGGCCGGTGAGTGTATCTGTTAATTTTTTCATCCAAACATATTTTATTACAGTGGAGCCTTGGATTACGTGCATAATCTATTCCAGGAGAATGCTTGTAATCCAAAGCACTCTTATATCAAAGCAAGTTTCCCTATAGGGAACAATGGAAACTCAGTTAATTCATTCCACAGTGACTGCTTGTCTATGCAGTACTGTATATAGCCACAGTTCCAGGGGCGCCTGGTGTATGCAATACCACATGTGGCCAGATTTTCGGAGGCACTGGTGAGCCTCTAAGATGTCGGAATTACTCGGCAATGCTCGTAAATTGTTTACACTTTCGGTATTTCCGAGAATTTCCAGCCACCTCCGAGGCTCACCAGCTCCCTCACAAACCTGGCCACATGGGGTATTGCATGCAAAAAGGCTGAATTCTACTCGTTATGCGAGACACCACTCGGAAACCGAGTCAGAATTAAAAAAAAAAAAAAACTGCTCATGTGTGTGCAAAATGCTCATTAACCGCATTACTCGCAATCCAAGGTTTTACTGTATATCTTTTCATGTGACAAAACTGAAGAAATTACACTTTGCTACAGCTTGTATAACAGTGTAAATTTGCTGTCCCCTCGAAATAACTCAACACAGCCATTAATGTCTAAACCGCTGACAACAAAAGTGAGTATACCCCGAAGTGAAAATGTCCACATTGTGCCCAATTTGCCATTTTCCCTCGGCGGTGTCATGTGACTGGTTAGTGTTACAAGGTCTCAGGTGTGAATGGGGAGCAGGCGTGTTAAATTTGGTGTTATCGCTCTCACTCTCTCATACTGGTCACTGGAAGTTCAACATGGCACCTCATAGCAAAGAACTCTCCGAGGATCTGAAAAAAAGAATTGTTGCTCTATATCAGGGATATGCAACTAGCGGACCTCCAGCTGTTGCAGAACTACATGTCCCATGATGCATAGCAAGACTGTGACAGCCACAAGCATGACACCCCGAGGCAGAGGCATGATGGGATTTGTAGTTTTGCAACAGCTGGAGGTCCGCTAATTGCATATCCCTGCTCTATATAAAAGTGATCTAGGCTATAAGAAGATTGCCAAGACCCTGAAACTGAGCTGCAGCATGGTGGCCAAGACCATACAGCAGTTTAACAGGACAGGTTCCACTCAGAACAGGCCTCGCCATGGTCGACCAAAGAAGTTGAGTGCCGTGCTCAGTGTCATATCAAGAGGTTGCCTTTGGGAAATAGACATATGAGTGCTGCCAGAATTGCTGCAGAGGTTGAAGGGGTGAGGGGTCAGCCTATCAGTGCTCAGACCATACGCTGCACACTGCATCAAATTGGTCTGCATGGCTGTCATCCCAGAAGGAAGCCTCTTCTAAAGATGATGCACAAGAAAGCCTGCAAACAGTTTGCTGAAGACAAGCAGACTAAGGACATGGATTACTGGAACCATGTCCTGTGGTCTGATGAGACCAAGATAAACTTATTTGGTTCAGATGGTGCCAAGCGTGTGTGGCGGCAACCAGGTGAGGAGTACAAAGACAAGGGTGTCTTGCCTACAGTCATGCATGGTGGTGGGAGTGTCATGGTCTGGGGCTGCATGAGTGCTGCCGGTACTGGGGAGCTACAGTTCATTGAAAGAACCATGAATAACAACATGTACTGTGACTTACTGAAACAGAGCATGATCCCCTCCCTTCAGAAAATGGGCCACAGGGCAGTATTCCAACATAACGACCCCAAACACACCTCCAAGACGACCACTGCCTTGATAAAGGAGTTGAGGGTAAAGGTGATGCATGGGCCAAGCATGTCTCCAGACCTAAACCCTATTGAGCATCTGTGGGGCATCCTCAAATGGAAGTGAAGGAGAGCAAGGTCTCTAACATCCACCAGCTCTGTGATGTCATCATGGAGGAGTGGAAGAGGACTCCAGTGGCAACCTGTGAAGCTCTGGTGAACTCCATGCCCAAGAGGGTTAAGGCAGCACTGAAAAATATTGGTGGCCACACAAAATATTGACACTTTGGGCCCAATTTGGACATTTTCACTTAGGGGTGCACTCACTTTTGTTGCCAGTGGTTTAGACATTAACCGGTTCCCGACCGGCTCGCGTACATTTACTGCTGCAGTGTGGCTCTGTAGCGTGAAGTGCCGTCTTTAAACGGCGGCTCGTGTGTGCGCAATAGCGAAAGGGAGCACTCTGCAGAGTTATGGCCGTGGCTCGGACGGACTCGAGCTCCACTGGTGAGCCGCGATTGCTTGACAGAGCAGAAAAACGGGGAACCACCGATGTAAACACGGAGGTTCCCCACTCTGTCAGGCAGCATGCCAGAGATCTACTGATTCCTGTACTCGGGATCAGTTAGATCTCTGGTGCCCCTGACAGCCCAGCCCCCCTCACAGTTAGAGCACGCCTAGGGAACACAGATAACTCCTAGATCCCCCCCCCCCCAAGTTAACCCCTTCACTGCCAATGACATTTACACAGTAATCAGTGGATATTTACATTTCTGATCACTGTATAAATGTCATTGGTCCCAAAAAAGTGTCAAAAATGTCCGACATGTCTGCCCCAATATCAAAGTCCCGATAAAAAATCGCAGATTGCCGCCATTACTAGGAGAAAAAAAATTGTAAAAACTCCAGAAATGTATTCTCATGGTTTGTAAACACGGCAACTTTTGCGCAAACCAATCAATAAACGCTGATTGCGATTTTTTTTACCAAAAATATGAGGAAGAATATAAATCGGCCAAAATCAATGAATAAATTAGTTTTTTTTTTGGATTTGTATTATAGCAAAGAGTAAGAAATATTGTTTTATTTTGCAAAATTGTCGCTCTTTTTTTGTTTATAGCGGCGATCAGAAATGACGCAGAGGTGATCAAATACCACTAAAAAAAGCTCTATTTGTGGGGGGAAAAAGGACGTAAATTTTGTTCGGGTACAACGTCGCACGACCGCGCAATTGTCAGTTAAAGCGACACAGTGCCAAATCGCAAAAAGTGCTCTGGTACTAACATGGGAAATCCTTCCGGGCTGAAGTGGTTAATGGCTGTGTGTTGAGTTATTTTGAGGGGACAGCAAATTTGCACTGTTATACAAGCTATACACTCACTACTTTACATTGTAGCAAAGTGTCATTTCTTCAGTGTTGTCACAGGAAAAGATAGAATAAAATATTTACAAACATGTGAGGGTGTACTCACTTTTGCGAGATTCTGTAAATCCAGGGGCTGTTTTGGTATCTGAAGATTGTAATCAGAGTGCACAGTGCTGTGTATAGAGCAGGAGGAATGATTGCTAAACCCACATGGTTTTGGGGGAATAGAATCAGTTATAATTTTGAATGTGGAAAATGTATGTAGGTACTTTTTGGCTCTGCCTGTCTCCCTGCATGAGTTTCTTTCCCTACACACACAAGGATTGGATTACACTGCACTTGCACTGTGTTCCTATGGGGAGAACAGTTACAGCAGCCAATGAAGGAGGCTTTTACAAGCAGCATGGAGCAGAAGGATTCCTGGGAGCAGCAGTGCCTCATGGGAGAAGCTATTTAAACAGAGGCTGAGGCCTGACACAGTTTCTCTGAACTGCGATCGATGAAGCAGGAGCCTGTGTAGTGGAGGGGCCTGGCTTGCGGCCTACTCACACAGACATTGTGGGCTGCATTCCTACAGCGTTCCTGTGGATGACCAGTGGGATGGGACCTGCCATCAGCAGAGTTGTTCCTGAACCTGCAGGCAGCTATAGCAATCAATCGGGGAGAACTGAGGGGAAGGAAAGCAGTGGAGGCAGATTCCAGGAGCAGAGAGAGGGAGTGTCTTCATCATCTCCAGCATCACCATCACCTAAGTAGGGGGACTGTCTTCTGTAACAGTTTGTCTGGTTGGGTGAGTGGGTGGGACTGTTGTCCCCAGATGTGATCCCTCACCCTCGCTGCCAGAAGGAGGGCCAGAAGTGTCTCCCTCTTCCACAGTGGATGAAGAAGGACCCATAACAGAAGTGGAAGAAACTAATCTGCAGGAGGCAGAAGTATTAAAGCAGGAAGAAGAGGCTAATGAGCCCACCATGTCTGAGTCAGTAGAACAGAGAAAGAGAAGAGTTAAGCATCCTCTCAAGAGACTGACTTGTGATGTGTTGGGTGAAAACGCCAAAGAAGTGATCTTTACCCCTCAAGGGACTCTTGCAGAGCCTAACCTTCTCATAACAGATTTAGTGAAAGGCAACCCCAACTCACCCCCTGGCACATCTGCACAGGACACTTTGGTGTCAATGGCATGTAAACAGCACAATTCCCCATCATATGATCATTGGTGGGAGTTTTCTCTGTAAATCCTGTGTAATGAGATGAGCTGTTTAAGCTTGGGCTCTTCTAATAAAATGCAACTTGTCTAATTTTCTGTGTGCATTAACCTCTTTCCTCCGCTTGTTTATACAACAGCATGTAACAGGTTACAAACTCTTTATCTCCTTTGGAGGACCAAAGGTTCTTTTGGTGGGGGGAGTGTGTAGCAGGCACCTTTTGACTCTGCCTGTCTCCCTGCATGAGTTTCTTTCCCTACACACACAAGGATCGGATTACACTGCACTTGTACTGGGTTCCTATGGGGAGATCAGTTACAGCAACCAATGAAGGAGGCTTTTACAAGCAGCATGGAGCAGAAGGATTCCTGTGGGCAGCAGTGCCTCATGGGAGAAGCTATTTAAGCAGAGGCTGAGGCCTGACACAGTTTCTCTGAACTGCGGTGATCGATCAAGCAGGACCCTGCGCGGTGGAGGGGCCTGGCTTGCGGCCTACTCACACAGACATTGTGGGCTGCATTTCTACAGCGTTCCTGTGGATGACCAGCGGGACGGGCCCTGCCATGAGTGGAGTTGTTGCTGAACTTGCGGGCAGCTGTAGCGATCGATCGGGGAGAACTGTGGGGAAGGAAAGCAGTGGAGGCAGATTCCAGGAGCAGAGAAAGGGAGTGTCTTTATCATCTCCAGCCTCACCATCACAATCACCTAAGCAGCAGGACTGTCTTCTGTAGCAGTTTGTCCAGGTGGGTGAGCAGGCCCAGGCCCATCTATAAGAGTACTGATCTGTGTAAACTAATACCTCACAATGAAAGTTAATTAGGGCCTGAGCATTATCCTATAACTGAGGATGCTGGAATATAACCACTTGAGTGTACTGGATGGCTGTTAGCTGTAAGCTTACTACAAAGTCAGTGATCACTGTGAAGGTTTCTATCTACTACAGGAAAGTTTTCATTTTTGTGCCATGTTTGAAGGACCTGAGGCTACAGTTGTTTCTTAGGTACCTAACATCTAAATTAAAGAGGTGGCAGAAGATGCACTGAACTTTGATAGAGGATTTGCTACAATTACAGCTACACGCCCCCCCTACTTGTAGGACTCAGGGTTATACACTGTGTCATGTTGAATTCTTCTGAAAACTCTCATTAATAGAGCAGGTGAATCTATGTGAACCAATTATATTATTCTTTAAAGTTATTCCAGATTGTTTACATTTCTTTGAGTAGTACTGATTTATCTGTATTTCATTGAGTTGTATCGGTTTATCTACAGTTCAACCCAAGTCAGTCTACAATCTATTAGATTATAGCACAGGTTTATTCACTATTGATTTACCTCAGTTAAACTCTGTTTGCAATTCATATTGGTGAACACTCAGGTATCCTGATTATACGCAAGTGAAGGAGTTCAGAACATCATTTTAAACAGTGAGTGTCAGTGAATAGAAGAGAGTGGTGACACACCTTCAGTCTTTTTGTGTCTTTCTTATATTCACTAAGATTTCCAAGTTTCCTACGTTATTGAAACATTCATGTGTGTGTGACTTGAAAGTAAATTGTTAACCATTTACCTTTACTTTAACCACTTCAGCCCCGGAAGGATTTCCAGCTTTAGGACCGGAGCACTTTTTGCGATTCGGCGCTGCGTCGCTTTAACTGACAATTGCGCGGTCGTGCGACGTTGTGTACTTACAAAGTTATTGCATCCTTTGAACCTTTAGAATCACTTATATTCTTTCTGTGTTTTTCTGACTTCCACACAGTGGTGAGAGAAGATAAGTGACTGTGAGTGACAAATTTTACTACAAGACTTGAGGAAGTGAACGCATATTAGTCCTATGGACTCACAAGTGGTTATACTTAACGTTTGTCTCAAATTGACTCCATTTAGTTATCACTTATTTGGACACGATATTAGATTATCTAACATCTGACTGAACCCAACTTGACATCTATTTGGCTATGTTGAGTTACTTTATGTCTATTTAGTCATGATGAGTTTCTTTACATTTGTTAGACCT
>BLSH010050125.1:1955185-1972018 GCA_018402905.1 Glandirana rugosa
AAACATAACTCCTGATAAGTTTTTTTGTTCATACACTTACCGACACACTCAGGCCAGATTTACAAATAAGACGTGTTCCATGTCTGTTCAGAACACCCTAGGTACGGACTAAGTAAAATTATTTCCAATCGAACAGGTGCAACCTACATCTGTTTGCCGAGGCGAACAGACACTATTGCGGGGGACGGCACGATTTGTGTGCAAGGCTGTTATGTGACCGACGTCCCGTCCGGTCGTGGAGGTTCCGTATTTCCCGTTCGAATCCGGTACACCGGTTAAACCTCTGGGTCTTCAACTTACCCCGTTTGGGTAGTCCGTCATGCACATCCGCACACGGGTGTATGAGAACGTGGTACAACGACTTTACGACGGAGGACGATTCTGGAACAGATAGTCGACCAACACGACAAACAACACCAAAGCTTTGTCAGCAGCCCACCACAACAAACAGCACAACCAGCTGATAGACAAGGTCTTAGCAGGAGGCAGCATTTCAGCAACATGGTGCAAGAGTATGTGGGCACACGCCTACACGTACTGCCTGATGGGTTTGCCCCATTCAACTTCTGGGTCTCCAAATTGGCCACATGGCCTAAGCTTGCCCTTTATGCCTTGGAGGTGCTGGCCTGCCCTGCAGCCAGTGTATTGTCGGAACGTGTGTTTAGCACGGCAGGGGGCGTTATCACAGACAAGCGGAGCCGTTTGTCTACATCCAACGTGGACAAGCTAACCTTTATTAAAATGAATCAGGCATGGATCCCACAAGACTTGTCTGTACCTTGTGCAGAATAAACATTTAGACCGGACTCACACAGCCATTCACATACTTGTTTTTTTGAATAGTCCTCAATACAAAAAAAAAAAAAAAACCATGTTGGCTACCTCCTCCTACTCCTCTACCACCGCCACTTCCACCTACACTGCCACGGTCACGGCCTAGTCAACCTCTAGGCTCCTACTCCACATCCACCCCCCTTCACGTTTTTTTACTTGATTTTAATTTATTTTCCCTATCCCCATTTATTTGTAGGGCACTTGCCCTAGTTTGAAGATGATTTTAGAACAGTTATATGGCTTCTACCGTTAATTAATACTTTTCAGACACAGTTTGAAGATGGTCCACATCCACCTCCATTTTTGCATTTTTTATGTTTTTATTTTTTTAAAAATATTTAAAGTTATTTCCCTGTCCCCATTTCTTTGTAGGGCACTTGCCCTACCCTTACCCCCATTTCCTTCCTTTTGCAGCCCTCTAGGGCTTTCCAGGACTTTGTTACAGCCATTTTTGTGCCTAAAAGTTCGGGTCCCCCTTGATTTCAATGGGGTTCGGTGTCCGTGCGATCGTTCGGGTTCCGTCCGGACCCGGACATTGTCCCGAAGTTCGGCCGGACCAGCAGAACCCGAACTTCCAGAGGTTCGCTCAACTCTAATTGGGACACCTGCCTTTACATGCACATGCCCTTTAATGGCATCCCAGTCTTAGTCTGTAGGGTTCAACATTCCCAAAGGAAGGGGCCATCCCCAAACTGTTCCCGCAATGTTGGGAGCATGAAATTGTCCAAAAGTCTTGGTGTGCTGACGCCTTAAGCGTTCCCTTCACTGGAACTAAGGGGCCAAGTTAAACCCCTGAAATACAACACCACACCATAACCCCCCCCAGTGCACAAAACAAGGTCCATAAAGACATGGATGAGCGTGTTTAAGGGGGAAGAACATGAATGGCCTGCACAGAGTCCTGACCTCAACCCGACAGAGCACCTTTGGAATGAATTAGAGCGGAGGCTGCGAGCCCGGCCTTCTTGTCTAACATCAGTGCCTGACCTCACAAATGCACTTCTGGAAGAATGGTCAAACATTCCCATAGACACTCCTAAGCCTTGTGGACAGCCTTCCCAGAAGAGATGAAGCTGCTATAGCTGCAAAGGGTGGGCCAACTCAATATTGAACCCAACGGACCAAGACTTGAATGCTATTAAAGTTCATGTGCGTGTTAAAGCAGGCGTCCTTACTTTTGCCAATATAGTGTAAATGTAAAGCATCAGGAGGGCAGCGCAGCGATCCCTAGGGGTGTGCATTGACACCTAAATAAGATTTCAGATATCAGCAGTACCCCCCTTTAAATGAGCGCCGGCGACAGATTGCAGCAGTGCTTAGCACACCAGGCCGGTGGACTTTACACACAGCGGGGGCGGCTCCTGCAGTGAAATGCGGACGCCATCAATATGTATGGTGGTAAAGATTTGCATTCAGTACAGATGTAAAGGCCCGTTGTGAGAAATTGTTTTGAATGTATTACAGATATAATTTTAATTAGAGCGGGCACTTGACGTGGCGCCGCTGATCTCTGACGCTAATGTGTGTAATGTTCTCTGATCCTCGACAGGAAGGACTGCCAGCGATTTAAGGAGTTTAATAAACATGTCGCCCTGGGGGGGACTCCATGATGGAGGGCGCTGCTTTGCCCGGTGCACCACTAATGACATTTCACACCCAGAGCTTGGCACAGGCAGATCGTCCTACATGGAGAGATGAGTGCGAATCTCAGAGAAGATTCTGGTGCTATATTTCTGGGGGGGGGTGCGGCAAACAGTGCACCGACAGCCACCAACCCTGGTCGTGTCACCCACAGCCACTTACCCCAGCCCCCATTC
The DNA here is from genome assembly GCA_018402905.1 of Glandirana rugosa. NCBI lineage: Eukaryota > Metazoa > Chordata > Amphibia > Anura > Ranidae > Glandirana > Glandirana rugosa. Next base: position 1,957,837 of record BLSH010050125.1, read on the forward strand.
GGTAGGGCAGTTCCCAGACCAGCTCTTACCACATCTATGGCACGGGCGCCGGCTGCCCCTTGCTTCTCGGCATCCTCCCTCCTTCTCCCAGGCCAATTGGAACACTTCTCCTTTCAGCCAATCGGGAAACAGGTCTCACAACCCACTTTCTGTTTGGCAGTGTGACAATAGTGAATATTCATTCGCTATTTTCACACAACTGGGTGGGCTCGGGGAACAGTACTCTGAGCCCCAAGCCCACCCTTTTTTGAAGCCTATTAGAGCCTCTGGCTCTAGTGACGTGTTATGAACATATAAAGAGAAAGTTCAGGTGCATGTAATTAGCATCCGGCTGTTCCTGACTTCTGAGCATGCGTGTTTTGCACAATACAACTTGTTGGACCAACTTCTCTGTACACACGATACAACGGTCGTATGACCGCTTGTTGGTACTACCAAAGTTTCCTAGTCTGTTCATACAACTTCTGTTGTACGACCATCATACTTCGGTTGTTCAAATCGAGCCTACTAACGATCGATTTAGAATACAATGGTCGTTCGTACGACCTGTTGTATACGGTCGTCGACCCGTGTGTGCGAGGCATAAGTCTGTAGGGTTCAATATGGATTTGGCCCACTCTTTGCAGCTATAACAGCTTCAGCTCTTCTGGGAAGGCTGTCCACAAGATTTAGGAGTGTCTATGGGAATGTTTGACCATTTCTCCAGAAGCACATTTGTGAGGTCAGGCACTGATGTTGGATTAGAAGGCCGGGCTCGCAGTCTCCACTCTAATTTATCCCAAAGGTGTTCTATCGGGTTGAGGTCAGGACTCTGTGCAGGCCATTCATGTTCTTCCCCCTTAAACACGCTCATCCATGTCTTTATGGACCTTGTTTTGTGCACTGATCCAAATCATTTGGTGGAGGGGGGATTATGGTGTCGGGTTGTATTTCAGGGGTTTGGCTTGGGCCCTTAGTTCCAGTGAAGGGAACTCTTAAGGCGTCAGCATACCAAGACTTTTGGACAATTTCATGCTCCCAACATTGCGGGAACAGTTTGGGGATGACCTCTTCCTTTGGGAATGTTGAACCCTACAGACTAAGATTGGGATGCCATTAAAGGGCATGTGCATGTAAAGGCAGGTGTCCCAATACTTTTGACAATATAGTGTATATAATAATATATATTAAATATATAACATATACACATACGATCATACCTCGTATCCTTTGCAGGCCAGTCAAGTTCCTCCACTGCAAACTCGCTCATCCATGTCTTTATGGACCTTGCTTTGTGCAGTGGTGCGCAGTCATGTTGGCACAGGAAGGGGCCATCCCCAAATTGTTCACACTATAGGCCCGTACACGCGGCCCGATGGTTGGTCAACAACAGTCGTCCACAATAATCCGATCGTGTGTACACATGATTCTACAGCTGATTTCCAATCGTCATCCAACAGAAGTTGGACGACGAGACTAGAAAACTTGTGTTGGCCAACAAGGAGTTGACCAATTGTTGGCTCGTGTGTACAGAAGTTGACCAACCAAAAGTTGTAAGTGCAAACACGCATGCTTTGCGTCCAGGAAGAGTTCAGTCGCGTAACCTGTGTTCCTAATTCACAAATCACATTCACCTGCACCTTCTTTTTATACACTCGTAACACAGCACTACGTTTGGCTTTGTTGGACGATTACTTGCCTACTGTCAGTACGCTAGACAAATCCGCCTACAGCCAATTTGGACGTGTGGTCGTCCAACAATTGCCGGTTTGTACGAGGCTTTAGAGTTCCCTTCACTGGAACTAAGGGGCCAAACCCAACCCCTGAAAGACCAACCCCACACCATAATCCCCCCTCTACCAAATGATGTGGACCAGTGCACAAAGCAAGGTCCATAAAGACATGGATGAGCGAGTTTGGGGTGGAGGAACTCCACTGGCCTGCACAGAGTCCTGACCTCAACCCGATAGAACCTTTGGGATGAATTAGAGCGGAGACTGTGAGCCAGGCCTTCTCATCCAACATCAGTGCCTGACCTCACAAATGCACTTCTGGAAGAACGGTCAAACCTTCCCATAGACACTCCTAAACCTTGTGGGCAGCCTTCCCAGAAGAGGTGAAGCTGTTCTAGCTGCAAAGGGTGGGCCAACCCAATATTGAACCCTACAGACTAAGACTGGGATGCCATTAAAGTTCCTGTGCGTGTAAAGGCAGGTGTCCCAATACTTTTGGTAATATAGTGTATTATATAGTTCTCTTTGTGCCGTTTACCCAGAATTCTTCAGTCGCAGGTCTGCCGTGTTTCTGCTCGCCGTCTGCTGATTCGCTGCTTCACTTTTTTCGGAGTCGCCCTTTTTCTTACTGATCAAAGCGCTCACGCATATTTTGTATTATCTGTGTTGGCTCCCGGGGTCCTCTAGATAAGCTCTCCTATCGTTTCCTTTTATTGTTATCATAATCTTCAGATGCGTAGCGCCGGTTTAGGAACGTTGGCGATATACAATTCCCCGCCGGCGGAATATCAAAACATGGAAGAATTAGGCGTCTCATGACAAAGACTTCTAGAATCTTCCTTCCACGGAGGACAATCAAAGGGCCATTCTGATAAAAATCTCCCTCGTTTCGCTCTTTAAAACAATGGCGAGCGTCTCACTTACAATGGATCAGACGGCGTTACTGGGAGTACGGCGCGCGTTCGCCAGGGAGAGGATGTCGGGGGCATCTTAGCGGTCGGAGGCGTCTTTATGTTTCGGATTCTTAGTTTAATTATCGGATTTCATGGCTGTGAGCAAATCACAGGCATGATGGAGGATGAAGATGAAGATACAACCGCCGGGCGAACGCAACTTACCTGTTAATATCCTCCAATGCCCAGAAGTCTCCGCACAGGGAGAGAAAAGTCCTAAAATATAAAGAAACCCAATCACTAAAATCTGATATCATCTTTAACCCCTTCAGCTCTCACACCTTGTAGCCCTCCCCCGATCTGAGACATTTTTACATTTCTACTACGGGTCTGGTTAATTAGCAATACCTTTATCATTAATGCATTCACACCTGGGCATTTTGAATCGCGGGCAGATGTGCCACGATTGTGCCCGCAATTTCAAAATGCCCAGATGTGAATGACAAATCGCACAATGCACATTTGAAATGCCATTCATTCGAATGGCACCTAAAATTGCAGTGCGGTTCAGGAGCTTCTTTTGGGCAACATGCTTCACGCAATGTGGTTTGTCGCGATTTATTGCGCAACAATCGCGACAGGACTGCACCGCAATTTTAGGTGCCATTCCAATGAGTGGCATCTCAAATGTGTGATTTGTCATTCACACCTGGGCGTTTTGAAATTGTGGGCAGAATCGCAGCAAATATGCCCACGATTCAAAAAGCCCAGGTGTGAATGCAGCCTGAAAGTGGTTGTAAACCTCAGACATGAAATCTGAACAAAGAACATATTTCTATAGTCTTTACTTGCCTCTCTCCAAAGCACCAAGTGTCATTTCTCTCTTCTGTCTAGTTCCTCTGTTATCATCATAAATAACTTCTGACAAGGTTTCCTGACACCAAGAGAAAAATGGTGACAGGGGAGGGACCTCCAGCTGATTGTCAGCCTCAGCTCTGTTCCTGTGAGAAGGGGTCTCTTCCTTCAGATCAGCTTCTCAGAGCTCGTGTGTAGTGTGTAACTGCAGCTTCCCGCCCCCTGCTTTGTGAGCCAGTAAGAAATCCTTTTTCATCAATGAGATTTACAAGGATATACAGGCTGCAGATAAACAGGTACAACTTATGTAGGAGGCCAGTCACTTCACTGGGTATATGTAAGGGTTTACAACCACTTTAGGGCTTGGATCACACTTACAGGTGAGACAGAGCATGTGCAGGCTTCTCTGTGTTTTCAGCATGTTTCCAAACATCATGTGTAGGGCGGTCCATTCATTTCAGGGGACTGTCCTATGTGTGGGAAACAAACTTTTCCAAAAACATGGCACACCAAACGTCATGCAGGTGGGTGGGGGTGCCATTAAAGTGGTGGTAACCCTTACATATACTCAGTGAAGGGACTCCACGGGTGATAAAAATCTACTATATAAGTTGTACCTGTTTATCTGCAGTCTCCTCTTCTCTACATCTGTTCAAAGTCCAGAATTTATAAAGCTTGTTTGAGCTGTCAGAAAACATGGGGTGGGGAGCTGAAATTAAACAATGCAGAACTCAGTGAGTAGAGCTGATTGGAGGGAAGGGACACACCCCCTACACAGCACACAGGAACAGAGCTGAGACTGTCAATCACAGGCTGTGTGCTGGAGCTCCCTCCCCTGTCACCTTTTTTCTCTTGGTGTCAGGAAAACTTGTCAGAAATGATTCAGGCTGCTAGCAGACAGAAATGACACTTCATTGAGACAAGTACACATTATAGAAGGATATGCTTTGTTCATATTACATGTCTGAGGTTTACGAGCTAAATGGCATGCCGGGAAAATGTGCGGGCTAGGCTTACCCTTCACAATACTCTTTTTATGAAATTATTACATTTAGAAAAATATTTTTAAACCCTATGAAATCTAAAAAAATGCATTTAGTTTTATTTTTTAAATAAAAATGTAGTTTTAATGAAAATGCTTTTTTTTTTTTTTTTTGCATATTCTTCTGTTATGTGACACTGAAAAAAGTAACAAACAAAATTATTTTAAAGGTAAAAATTAGATACATAAAATGAGCAGAAAAATAACAGCTAAGGGGAGGAGGAGGAGAAGGAGTTAATTGGGGCTGATTTGGTTGTAGTTTAAATGATGTCATATGCAGAATAGTAAACACAATGTAACAGTTTCTGGTCATACTTTATTACCCAATGACACAAGCAGACAGAGCTCATATTTTGAACTGGGAACCCTCAGAACACCCCCTCTGAAATAGGAAATTTCAGAGCTAGCACTCTGTACTAGGAAACATTACAGCTCACACTCTGTAATGAGAACCTTCAGAGCTCACACTCTGCACTGGGAACCATCAGAGCTCACACTCTGTACTAGGTACCGTTACAGCTCACATTCCATACTGGGGACCCTCAAAGCTTACACTAAGTACTAGGAACCCTCAGAGCTTACACTCAGTACTGGGAGCCCTTAGGACTCACACTCTTTACTGGGAACCCTCAGAGCTTACACTCAGTTTTGGGAACTGTCAGAGCTCAAATTATGTACTCGGAACCATCAGAGCTCACGCTCTGCACGGGGAACCTTCAGAGCTCACATTCCATACTTGGGAACCCTCAGAACTAACATACTCTCTACTGGGAAGTTCAGAGCTCATGATCGGTACCGGGAACCCTTATAAATTACACCCTATACTAGGAACCCTCAGAGCTCACACTCTATATTAGAAACCCTCAGAGCCCCATCAGGAACCCTCAGAGCTTATACTCTATAATGGGAACCCTCAGATCTCACACTCTATAATGGGAACCCTCAGATCTCACACTCTATAATGGGAACCCTCAGAGCTCACACTCTATAATGGAAACCCTCAGAGCTCACACTCTATAATGGGAACCCTCAGAGCTCACACTCTATAATGGAAACCCTCAGAGCTCACACTCTATAATGGAAACCCTCAGAGCTCACACTCTATAATGGAAACCCTCAGAGCTCACACTCTATAATGGGAACCCTCAGAGCTCACACTCTATAATGGGAACCTTCAGAGCTCACACTCTATAATGGGAACCCTCAGAGCTCACACTCTATAATGGAAACCCTCAGAGCTCACACTCTATAATGGGAACCCTCAGAGCTCACACTCTATAATGGAAACCCTCAGAGCTCACACTCTATAATGGAAACCCTCAGAGCTCACACTCTATAATGGAAACCCTCAGAGCTCACACTCTATAATGGGAACCCTCAGAGCTCACACTCTATAATGGGAACCTTCAGAGCTCACACTCTATAATGGGAACCCTCAGAGCTCACACTCTATAATGGAAACCCTCAGAGCTCACACTCTATAATGGGAACCCTCAGAGCTCACACTCTATAATGGAAACCCTCAGAGCTCACACTGTATAATGGAAACCCTCAGAGCTCACACTCTATAATGGGAACCCTCAGAGCTCACACTATATAATGGAAACCCTCAGAGCAGGGACGTGCGGTGAGGTCAGTGGCTGGTGAGGCACTGGCTAGTATCAGAGCCAGATACACACAGGTTACATATTCACAAGTTACATATTTGATTCACATTATGTAGGCGATTGCAGTTCTACTAGTTCTATTCATTTCACTAAATTATTTTTTTTAAAAACGCGTTTGAAAAATTGCTGCGCAAATACCGTGTGACATAAAAAGTTGCAACGACCACAATTTTATGCCCTAGGGTGTCTGCTAATATATACAGTAAATATATTGTTTGGTGGTTCTGAGTAATTTTCTAGTGAAATAAAGCACCATCAGCTTCCAAAAGAGAGCAATACCACCAGCGCGCTTCACCAACAAGAGTGCCACAGTGGCTTTTTTTGCAGGAGTGCGTTGGGCCAGCTATGAGGGGAGGTTGGAGGCTGGTAGTCTTTTTTCTGCAGGCGTGCATTGGGCATAAATGTTTTGTGTGGTTTTAGGTTAAATTGCTTGGTTAGTTTGTAGTCTGGCTCAGTACTAATAGAGTTGTGTATTGTGTGGATTGTATAGTCGTGAAATAGAACTGTCACCGAAGCGAACGCTCCGAGCGTATGGTGGAAGCCGGCTTGAGGGCTCAGAGTGAGGCTGGAATCAGCCTGAAGAAGGGGTGCGGCCACTACGACTGCAGAGCCGACACGCCCACGAAACGCGTCGCACTCCTTGGAATTCATCTCTCTGGGTCTGGTCAGCGGTGCGAACCAAGCCTTGCTCTGAACCTTCAAGCCGGCTTCCACCATACGCTCGGAGCGTTCACTTCGGTGACACACGGCGGTTCTGCACCTGACTGTCCGGTCGTTACAGAGGAGATTGCACAGTCCTTGATGGAATTCCGTACTTATTATGCTCACTTCCACTCTCCATCCTGTGAGTGTTTTTAATCTTATGTGAATAAATTGTGATTGTACTTCTACACTTAGAGGCGCCTCTTTTGTTTTTGTTTTTTTCAGTTTCCTGGAGCATGGTTCGGCTCCTAATGATGGCTGCCCTGGTGTATATGGACATTTATGGACTTTTACATGTATAACTAGGTCTTATTGTTGCTCATTGTTTCCTTTTAAAACACCATTCTCAAAGCCATTTTTTCATATATAGCCATTGAGGATACATAATTGCTGTTGGGTTGTGCACACATACTTGCTTTGTTATAGCTGATTATTAGGTAAACAGCTAATGAAGAAAGTGGAAAAAGAAATTAGCAAATTAAATTTAGTATTGCTGAGAATTAAAGATATATCTGAGCAAAATAGGGAGCAGTGGGGAGCAGAGAGGAGACGTCTCAGAGAGGACATGGAGAAAATTGGTGAACCTTCTAGAGGTTGCAACAGCCTCCAGTATGGAAATGGATGAATTGCAGGCTATAGCAAGCAATTTGTCAAAAAGAAAGGTTGAGCTACAAGAACAGCTTGAGAGGTGCAGTGCAAACTGTGAAGAGCAAGCTTGTGGAGTCATTGCAAATAAGATTGTCTGAGATAGAGGAGTTTGTTATGTCTTTAGGTTGGATTCAGGGCTGGTGCAAAGATTTTTGGCACCCTAGGCGAAACCTCATTTTGCCGCCCCCCCTTGACTTCACCCCTGACTGCACCCCTTCTGCCCTGCCCAGCCTGATCAGCGCCCATCAAATACAGCTTCACCTGTGCCCATCAAATACAGCCTCATGGGGGTGGGGGCGGAGGGGGGTATTTGGCAGATTAGTCGCTATTTCTATATACATTTGCAAATGGCATGTGATAATACGTTCTCAATATCTCAGTTAGACAGTGTCAGTTTTTACATGAATCAATGCAGAGCAGCCAGTGACAGATCAACAGTGGCCAGGCGCCCCTAGGCGGCAGTGCGCCCTAGGCGGCCGCCTACTTCGCCTACTGGTAGAGCCGGCCCTGGTTGGATTCACACCTGTGCATTTTTAGTGCTTTTTGCATTTTGCAGATTTGCACTACAGTCAATTTAACATGTTTTCCTATGGAACAAGTTTTGTAGTGCAAATCTGCAAAATGCAAAAAAGCACTAAAAATGCATAGGTGTGAATCCAGCCTTAGGGTCCTTTCACACGGGCGGACGCTCCATTGCTCTCTATGGAGCGACGGATGTCAGCGGTGACATGTCCGCTGACACCCGATCCGCTCCGATCCACCAAATACAGGCGGATGGAAACCCTATTTTCCATCCGTCTGGCGGATCGGATGAACATGGACAGATGGTCCGTGTTCATCCGATCCTCCATAGAGGAGAATGGAGCTGTGACAGGTCAGTCTCTGCATTGAGTGCAGAGACTGTCCTGCCATCCGCCGGCTCAGCGGGGATCAACGGATGGATCCACGCTGAGCTCCGCTTGTGTGAAAGGGGCCTTAGAGAGAAAATGTGCAGATCCCAACTCCCAGCTTCTTACTAAAGAGCAATGTACAGTATATTATCGCTCAATCAACACAAAAGGAAATGTCAATTGGCTGATATTTGCAAAGTCAATGGGGGGGATACTTACAATGGAGTGCAGTCAGTTGTTGCATCTAGAGCTTTGAATCAGAACAGTTTGATTACAATTCAGTATATACTTACTTTGCCAGTGAGTCTGCCCAATAAATTTGAGGCTTTAGTATTTACATACTGTAGGTGTGCGTTGGACCAGCTATGAGGGGAGGTTGGAGGTTGGTACTCTTTTCTGCAGGCAGTGTTGGACCAGCAATCAGTTAATTGCGGTTGGATATCACATATGATTGCAAATATATGTAACCAAAGCCTCTGTTTTTTAATGATTTTTTTTAAACTAGTTTAGACCCTCACTGTAATTCTTAATTTTGGAGATAACATTAGAGTAGAGTAAGGGCCCATTCACATCTAGGCGACTTGTCAGGCAACTTGAGTTGCTGACAAGTCGCCTCAATGCTGTGCAATGGAACCGTTCTAATAGGAACGAATCGCTTCGCTCCGCCTTAGAAAAATGGTTCCTGCACTATTTTCGGGGCGATCTCAGCGCGACTTGCATTGACTTCTATGATAGAAGTCTCCTTACAAGCCGCGTTGAGATTGCCTCGAGCGGGGCGACTTGCTTCGCCCTGGCAAGTCGCGCCGCTCAAGTGTGAACCGGCTCTTAGGGACCGCACTTTGCAGAGGGGCCTTGACGGGGCAGCGCGGCTTCACATATATTTGTATCCTGTAAACTGAACACAAACTGTTCAAACAATTTTGACTTTTTTTGTTTTGCTGGCTAGCTGGTAAGTGTTTTGGAGGATTCTATGTATTGGATTGATCTGTAATCTGCCATGTTTAACCACTCGCCAACCACGCTATAGCCGAATGACCACTACAGCATTGCTGGCTAGTTCTAAGAGGCCGCCACATGACAGCTTCCCCTGCTCGCGCTTCTCGCACGCACCCAGAAGTGTCCATGACCATGGACCCAGCGCATCACGGATCAGGGTAAAGGGCCATTAACAGCGGCCCTTTACCATGGGATCACTCCAGCTAGTTCTAAGAGGCCGCTATATGGCGGCTTCCCCTGCTCGCGCTTCTCGCACGCACCCAGAAGTGTCCGTGATCGCTGGGTCCATGGGACACAGCGCATCACGGATCAGAGTAAAGGGCCATTAACAGCGGCCCTTTACCATGTGATCGCTCCATCCAATGACAGAGCAATCACTTTGTCAACAAACTGGGATCATACCCAGTTCAGCTCACGCTACTGCAGTGTTTCTCTCTCCTCTCCTCACATGCTGTATCAGTGTGAGGAGAGGGGAGAGAAACACCACAGTAGCGTGAGTTGGCATGATCCTGAGTGCCACTACAGTGACATCAGTGCCATCACAGTGCTCCTACAGTGTCATCGGTGCCATGACAGTGCCCCTATAGTGCCATTAGTGCCACCCCAGTGCCCCTGCTGTGCCATCACACCGCCTCTACATTACCATCACAGAGCCCCTACATTGCCATCACAGTGCCCCTACAGTGCCATCTCAGTGCCCCTACAGTGTCATCAGTGCCCCTGCAGTGCCATCAATGCCATCAGTGCCATTACAGTGACCCTACAGTGACATCACAGTGCCCCTACAGTGCAATCACAGTGCCCCTGCAGTGCCATCACAGTGCCCCTACAATGCCATCACCGTGCCATCGGTGCCATCACAGTGCCCCTACAATTAAATTAGTGCCTCTACAGCGTCATCACAGTGCCATCAGTGCCCCTACAGTGCCATCAGTGCCCCTATAATACCATCACAGTGCCATCAGTGTCACTACAGTGCCCTGACAGTGTCATCGGTGCCCCTACAGTGCCATCAGTGACATTACAGTGCCATCAGTGCCCTACGGTGCCACTATAGTGTTCATCAGTGCCACTGCACTGCTCTTTAGTGCCACTACAGTGTCACAACAGTGCTTATCAGTGCCTTACGGTGCCACTACAGTGCTCATCAGTGCCCTACAGTGCCACTACAGTGCTCATCAGTCACACTACATTGCACATCAGTGCTTATCAGTGCTCATCAGTGACCTACAGCGCCATCAGTGCTCTACAGTGCCATCAGTGAGTGCTCATCAGTACCACTAAAGTTCTCATCAGTGCCACTAAAGTGATCATCGGTGCCACTACAGTGCCCTATTAGTGCTCCTCAGTGCCACCCTATCAGTGGATCCTCATCAGCGCCGGTCAGTGCCATACGAATGTGTAAAAAATGTGTTTAAAAAATGCGTTTTCATTTTCTTTCCACATTTTCCAAGAACTTTTGGAAAAAATGACATGTTCAAAAGACTCATTATGCCTCATAGAATATACGTTGAGGTGTTTGCTTTCCAAAATGGGGTCATTTTGTGGGCGTTTCCATTGCCCTTGTGCTCCGCGGTCTTCAAAATTGTAATAGGTAGTCAGGAAATTAGATGTCATTTATGCTCCTAGAACACCTGACGGTGCTCCTTGCATGTTGGGCCTCTGTATGTGACCAGGCTGTGAAAAAGTCTCACACATGTGGTATCGCCATACTCAGGATGAGTAGCAGAATATATTTTGGGGTATAGTTGCATGTATGCATATGCCATGTGAGAGAAAGAAAACTGTTAATATGACAATTTTGTGAAAAAAAAATCTTAATTTTGCAAAGAATTGTGGGAAAAAAATTACAACTTCAAAAAACTCACCATGCCTCTTACTAAATACTAAAGAGCCCAGGTTCTCATTAAGGGCAGCTGAACTCGCACAATTTCAAACTGGCAATGCAGTCCGACTTCGGGGGCAATTTGACAGACATCTGTACGGGTTCATGCACAGGTGTCTATTCAAAGTGCCTCCAAAGTCACCAAAAGTAGTACAGGAACTATAAGGAATCGGTGCAGTGCCAAAAGTCGGCGTCACACCGATTTGGACAGTGTGGTTGCTGGCAACAGCCGGCAATTTGACAGGCATGTCAAATCGCCTGTCAAAACGGCCCGATTTGAATGTGGGCGGAATGTCATTGTGGGGGGTATTTTTACTGTCCTGGCTTGTTAGTGTCTTAAGAAATGAGACTCTATAACCTTCACAAAGACCAGTTAATATACACTGATTTGGGTTATTTTTACCAAAGAAATGTAGCAGTATAATTTTTGGTCAAAATTTATGAAGAAAAATGACTAATTTGCAAAATTTTATAACAGAACCTAAGAAAAATGCATTTTTTTTACAAAATTTTCAGTAGTTTTTTTATTTGTAGTGCAATAAATAAAAAACCCAGTGCCGATTAAATACCACCAAAGGAAGCTCTATTTGTGTGAGAAAAAGTACAAAAATGTCAAATGGGTACAGTGTAGCATGACTGAGTAATTGTCATTCAAAATGTGAGAGCCTGGTTAGGAAGGGGGTATAAATGCTCAGAAGGAAAGTGATTAAAACGGAACTAAACCCATTGATTTAACAGTTTCAAAAAATAGTCACATTGGTTGTGCTCTTAACCAAACCATCAAATGGCTGGCATTATAGCAGATCACATGTGCAGCGCCATGACATTTGAAGATCAAACAGAGGCCAAGATGGCAGCTTCCTTGGCTGAAAACTATTAGAGGGTTCAGCTCTTCTTTAGCCACTTGCCGCCAACGCTATAGCCAAAAGACGGCTACAGTGTAGGCTTAAATTGCCAGGAGGGCGTCCATAGACTTCCTCCCGTTCCCGCACTTTGGGGGGCGCATTGGGGGCGCGCTCTATGATCACCGAGTCTGTGATCATAGCTTGGGTAAAGGGCCAATCATAGCAGGCCCTCTACCACGTGATCAGCTGTCAGCCAATGACAGCTGATCATGGAAATAAACAGATGACGGTTACTGTTTTTTGTTTTTTTTTTTGAAGCGTGAAGGAAGAAGAATACACAGCTTCTGTTAAGGGACATCATCCCCTTAGCGCCCGAATGTGCCACATATCAATGCCCACTAGTGCCACCTATCAGTGTCCACCCGTGCCACCTATCAGTGCCCACCAGTGCTGCCAATCAGTGCCTCATCATCAGTGCCGCCTATCAGAACCCATCAGGGTCACCTATCAGTGCCCATCAGTGTCACCTATCAGTGCCTATCTGTGCCACCTATCAGTGCCCATCTGTGCCGCCCCATCAGTGCAGCTTATCAGTGCCCATCAGTGCAGCCTTATCAGCGCACATCAGTGAAGGAGAAAATTTAGCCGTTTGCAAAATGTTATAACAAAATATGAAAAACAGTTTGTTTGTTTTTTCAAAATTTTCAGTCTTTTTTTTGTTTGTTTAGCAAAACCCAGCAGTGATTAAATGCCACCAAAAGAATGCTCTATTTGTGGGAAAAAAATTATACAAATTTTATATGGGTACAGTGTAGCATGACCCCGCAATTGCCATTCAGATTGTGAGAGCGGTGAGAGCTGAAAATTGGCTTGGGCAGGAAGGGGGTATAAGTGCCCAGTAAGCAAGTGGTTAAGCACCGAATCCCACTTTTGTGTGTTATTGCAATACATGTTAACACTTGTTACATGCATTAGTGTGTTGCAGTGCCATCCACTATCAATGGTATCGCAGCACAAGTGGCGTAGCATGGTGAAGGCAGCTGTTTCGGTCGCCCCGGTTGCAACATTTAGAGGGGCGCAGACCACAATGAAGCCTTACAGCCCTGCCTGTCCTTCATCAAACACCCCCTCGGCGTCCAGACATGCCGGGCCTCTCCCCCAACACACTGCAGCAACAAAGTCACCAGCATCCTGACAACGGAAGTCCTACACTGCCTGAAGGCACACAGCCAGTAGGGGGCACCATGAGAGCCAAGTACTCTCGCATATTTACTGGGACTATCACAAATTTGGGTTAATTGTCCAGCCACCTCTTTGTCCCGGTAAATGTCCTGGAAATTCACTGTAAGAATAGGTAAAGTGCCAGGGTGTGTTGGCAAAGTGTTGTGGGCACAGCAACATACAATGTATCACCGTCTCCATCTCCAGCTTACAGTTTAATCTGTGTACATGGGGAGTGGGACAAGGCATGGGTTGCAGGGTGGGATATGTGTTAGGGAGGGGGCGGGAAGTCACAGTTTTCATACCACAAGCACCCACTCATAACTACTGCTGCGAGTAGCCATTCTTTTTAGATGCTACCCATGGAATAAGAGACCACTTTGGCAGATGGTGAGTTCTTCAAGACTACTGGAGCAAAGCGAAGTTTTCAGTGGGTGGACCTCTCTCTCACCCCCACCCCTCTCTCTCTCACCCCTCCTCTCTCTCCTACCCACCCTGCTCTCTCTCTCGCCCCTCTCAATTGTACCCTCCTCTCTCCCATTCCCTTCTCACACCCCTCTTTCTCCGTCACCCCCTCACCCCACCTCTCTCTCTCATCCCACTCTCTCACACCCCCCTTCTCTCTCTCACCCCTCTCTCTCTCTTACCCACCATTCTATCTCTCCCCCCTAAGTCGATCTTTCTCCCCTCACTCTCTCTCTCCCCCGTATACTTTCTCTCTCTTACCCCATTCTCTCTCTTTCCCCCATTTTCCCCCTCACTCTCTCTCTCCACCCATTCTCTCTCTCTCCCCACTCTCTCTCTTCCCCCCACACTCTCTCACCCT
>BLSH010050125.1:1972028-1988130 GCA_018402905.1 Glandirana rugosa
ACCCCCTCTCTCTCACACCCCCTCTCTTTCTAATCCCCCCTCTCTCTCTCACGGCTCAGAGGTCACACTCTACAATAGGAACCCTCAGTGCTCACACTCAATAATTGGAAATCTCAGAGCTCACACTCTACAATAGGAACTCTCAGGGCTCACACTCTATAATGGGAAATCTCAGAGCTCACACTCTATAATGGGAACCCGTAGGGCTCACACTCTGTGCTAGGAACCCTCAAAGCTCACACTCTACACAAGGAACCCTCAGAGCTCAAACTCTATACTAGGAACCCCCAGAGCTCACAATCTACACAAGAACCCTCAGAGCTCACACTCAATATAAGGAACCTTTAGAGCCCAAACTCTATAAAGGGGACCCTCAGGGCTCACACTCTAAAATAGGAACCCTCGGAGCTCACACTCTACAACAGGAGCCCTCAGAGCTGACACTCTGTACCATCACCTGTTTATAATTCATTCCTATCTTCAAATATTTCAATTATGTTTTGCTCAGATTTTTGGCGTAGAGTCCTGCGATCCCACGGAGCCATCTGGGAGGATGAGGAAGACGTGAGTCAGAGAACGGAGATCGGCTTTAATTAGGAGAAGAGAAAATATGGCTAATCGACTCCACCGCAAATCACCAGACAATTAAAGGGGAGCTCTATCTTTAACATTTGATCTTTGGGGAAAATAATTACCTATTTTAAATATGTTCCGGGTCTTGCTGGCTCATTTTTTTTCTTATTTCTACAGAGCTGAGAACAATCTCTCTACTTTACAGTAAAATCTCTCAGAGAACCTTCTCCATCCTAAACTGAGTGTAATGTGACGCTGGAGTCTCAAGGTGGCGCTATCATTGCTGGGAATTGGGTTAGTGGGGATGGAGTGGTGTTGCCATTGTTAGGAGGTGAAATGAAAGAAGAAGAAACCACTCCAGGAAGGACCAGTATCAGCGGGTGAACATCTTTATTCGGTAGAATGAGCTGTGAGCAAGGACTGACACAACAGAAATCCAGGACTTGTATACAATGTATCATTGTGTGCTATGAACTGTCTGTGCTGCTCCACAGCAACCAATCAGGTTCAGACTTTGGAGAGTCTGGAGAAGGCTTATCCTGGACAGTCTTCAAGGAAGGAAGGAAACTGAGATTTGAAGATATTTCAATTAACTTCCTGCCCCAGAGACACAACAGGAAATACGAGAAAATCCTCTAGAGAACAGGTGTCCCCATGGAAGATTTCCCCTGTATTCATGTTCTGGAGACAACTGTAATATTTTGGATGTCCCGTCACTTCCTATACTGGTGACACCAGGGAAAATTTTAGGTGAATTTCTCCAGGATAGACAGCAATGCAAACCTTACAGAGGGTTTACCCCTTCCACACTCCACCCAAAAACTGAAAGACAACATTTTGGCTTTGGATATACGTAACAATTGCCAGTCACATTGTACAAAGCAGTGTTGCCAACCTACCAGACTGAAATTTACTGACACAATGACAAAAATTTACTGGCACAGCCACGTTTTTACTGCCCTTTCCAGAAGTTACAAAACTAGTTTTAAGTGAAAATTTCAGTATTTAGGCTACAAACAAGTACAACATGCAGATATCAATATGACTTATTAAGGTAGATAGTAAGGCAGAAAACATTTCTTATTTTATTTTCGATATATTAAGTAAGTAGCTCAGGGACAGGACTTAGGAGGGCAAGAAATTAGAATGGGCGGGCACATACATTAAATGGACTCTCACACTGACACTGACAGCAATGTGCAGCAGAACAGATGATGATGAGACCTCACCGACGGGACAAGTCCCCTTCTGAGTCACAGTGACAGTTTCTCTCCATGCTAGGTGGTCCTTGCAGTCCACTCCGGTCTAAACAGCACTGACAGTCCCACTCCCAGCCTGCCTTGCTCCCATACCGCAGAACCGCACACAAGGCTCTGGCCGCTCTGCTTGGCTCCCTTGTACTATGACATCACACGACATGCTCAGCACCGCCTCCGCCAGAGCCACCCGAACACACTGTAACAGGGTCTCGGGATGGTCTCGGTCAGCTCCAGACTGAGCCTAGCATCACAGCCATATTTTTTACTGGCAACCTTTACCTTTTACTGGCATTTACTGGCAGGAGAAAATTGCCTTTTTTTTTACTGGTTGCCAGTAAAAATACTGGCGGTTGCCAACAGTGGTATAAAGCAGAGTAATCATTTAGTATTAAAGAGCACATGTAACCTACATCCAGTCTATTGAATTACTTGCTAAGTAATGAAATGGGTCGTGCCACATTTTCCAGAGAACTGATTGGCTGCTCTGCCATACAATATGGCGCTTCTTGGAGTCTTATAAATGGCGTTATACAAAATTAACCCTTGTACAATATAATACAACAGTGACACCAGGTCGGGAAAACTATTCCAGCAATCAGCGAGGAGGAAACATTGTAACACTTCCGACTGTGGCACTGTGTGACAAAATACATAAAGAGATCAGTCCAATCACAGACATCCCTCCAATCATATAGATATTCCTCCAATCACAGAGATCCTTCCAATCACAGAGATCCCTCCAATCATATAGAAATTCTTCCAATCACAGAGATCCTTCCAATCACAGAGAACCCTCCAATCACAGAGAACCCTCCAATCATACAGTGATCCCTCCAAACACAGAGATTCCTCCAATCACAGAGACCCCTCCAACCATACAGAGATCCAACCAATCATACAGAGATCCCACCAATCACACAGAGACCCCTCCAATCACAGAGACCCCTCCAATCATACAGAGACTCCCTCCAATCACAAAGATCCCTCCAAACACACAGAGACCCCTCCAATCACAGAGATCCCTTCAATCATACAGAGATCCCTCCAAACACACAGAGATCCCTCCAATCATACAGAAATCCCTCCAATCACAGAGATCCCTCCAATCACAGAAATCCCTCCAATCACAGAGATCCCTCCAATCATACAGAGATCCCTTCAATCATACAGAGATCCCTCCAAACATACAGAAATTCCTCCAATCACAGAGATCCCTCCAATCATACAGGAATCCCTCCGATCACAGAGATCCCTCCAATCATACAGAAATCCCTCCAATCACAGAGATCCCTCCAATCATACAGAAATCCCTCCAATCACAGAGATCCCTCCAAACACACAGAGATCCCTCCAATCATACAGAAATCCCTCCAATCACAGAGATCCCTCCAATCATACAGAAATCCCTCCAATCACAGAGATCCCTCCAAACACACAGAGATCCCTCCAATCATACAGAAATCCCTCCAATCACAGAGATCCCTCCAAACACACAGAAATCCCTCCAATCACAGAGATCCCTCAAATCACACAGAGATCACTCCAATAATTCAGGGATATTTTGAGTCACAGAGATTTCTCCGATCACAAAAACCCCCTCGGATCACAGATCATCATCCTCCAACCACAAAGATCCATCCAATTATCCTGAGATCCATTCAATTACACAGAGGTCTCTTAAAACATCCAGGAATCCCTTCAATCACACAGATTCCTCCAATCACAAAGAAATCTTTCCAGTCACAGAGATCCCTCAAATCATACAGAGATCCCTCCAATCACAGAGATTCATCCAATCACACAGAGATCCATCCAATCACACAGAAATATCTCCAGTCACAGAGATCCATCCAATCACACAGAGATCCCTCCAATCACAGAGATTAATTCAATAATACAGAGATCCCTCCAATCACACAGAGATCCCTTCAATCACAGGGATTCTTTCAATCACAGAGATCCATCCAATCAGAAACAATACAAGATACAATTAATAATCCAGGCATAAATGACATTGTAACACTACACTCCTCCTGTGTCTCCATGCTGAACAGTTCCCTGCAGTGCTCACAGTACTGACTCCATGCAGCTCACAGTCAAAAATTAAATAGAAGGTACAAAAATAAAAGCTGATTTGCCACTGCTAATTACCCAGCAATGGCAGTGTGAATGGGAAAGGTGATTTCTATACTGCCTCCATCTGCTCCACAACACTGAGATCTGTGAGAGGTGGAGGTCAGGAGGATGGAGAACGCAGAGAGGCTGACATAGGCTGCAGAGATGTCACAGATAGATCTTTGTTCCAGTGTCAATGGCGGTGTCTTAATACTTCATGTATGGACTCTCGGTGGACCTCCAAATTTTGGGGAACCTCAGATCTTGGCCTACAGCTGCCAAGGCCAGCTGAAATCTGTGGTTCTCCAGCAGAAGTAAGTCCCAGAGTAGATCTGGCACACAGTACAAAGCCATTTCTTTACTGCTTATGATTGGCTGAGTGGTCACCCGATTTTCGTGTGAGTTGTCTGCTTGTAGTGATACACCTGAGATAGGATCGCCATGTCCAGACCGATCTGCATGGCCCCACACAGCCAGAATTGGGCGGGGGTCTCCTTTATGATGAAGTAAGTGGTCTTGAAGCAATCGCCAGCCATCCAAAGGAGAACCATCTTCACACTGAGGAGAGACAAGAGCAGGAATTACAGGCAGAATCTACTCCAGGGGGTAATACGGGGGGGGGGGGGGGGTACTGTAGACATACTACACAGGAGACAGAGACTGAAGACTTGCTACAGGAGCTGGTGAGAGGCTGCAGACATATTACAGGAGATGGTCAGAGACTGCAGACATATTACAGGAGATGGTCAGAGACTGAAGACATACTACAGGAGATGGTCAGAGACTGAAGACATACTACAGGAGATGGTCAGAGACTGAAGACATGCTGCAGGAGATGGTCAGAGACTGCAAACATATTACAGGAGATGGTCAGAGACTGAAGACATGCTGCAGGAGATGGTCAGAGGCTGCAGACATAACACAAGAGATGGTCAGAGACTGAAGACATAACACAGGAGATGGTCAGAGACTGCAGACATACTACAGGAGATTGTCAGAGACTGCAGACATACTACTGGAGACAGTCAGAGATTGCAGACATAATACAGGAGATGGTCAGAGACTGCAGACATACTACTGGAGATTTTAGAGACTGCAGACATACTACAGGAGACTGTCAGAGGCTGCAGACATACTACAGGAGAGACTGCAGACATACTACAGGAGATGGTCAGAGGCTGCAGACATTCTACAGCAGATGGTCAGAGGCTGCAGACATACCTAGAGCAAAGCAATTGAGCTGCCAGTATGAAAATGACTTGCTAAGCTATTGCTAGACTTGCCAGGCTTCACAAGTTTGTTGCATAATTGTAGCAACTCTGCATTGCATGACTCCAGATCAACTTTCTTTGCAAACATTCTGCAATTCTGCTGCAAGTTATGGTTCAGTTATGTTGTGCAATAGTCATCCCACCACAGGGGGCACTGTAACTTGCAAAGCTCCTGCTGTAGACTCACCACTGCAACTTTGCTCTTGCTAGAGACTTGACACAAAAATTTGCTACAAATTGGAAAAGTGTCAACTAGAACTTGTGTTGCAAGTGCTCTGCAAGTGTACAACTTGCCAGGGAAAATGTGTAGCAAGTTAACAGACTTACAATTCAACACTGCCGCAAAATTGTGGCACGTTATCCTTGCTATCTGGGTACTACAGAACATTGTCAGAGACTGCAGACATGATACAGCAGATGGTGAAATTGATGACGCCAGTAATCGGGATCTCCATGTGAACCTCACAGTGTCCTCCTCAGGGACCGGACGTCTATAGGAGGTGTGTGAGGTTGGATGAGGCCCTATGTCTTCCCTCTGGTGGCCCCGTGTCTGGATGGGCTCATTACGGCATTCTGTAATATCGGCCTGTGCGCTCCATTTCCCTCTTGGAGAGTCCATTTGTCTCTATCGTCCGTCACCTTCACCAGTCTCCCACCTCAGTGACCGCGCATTCTCACTGCCTCTGCTACTGACAGGATCATCCATCATCCAGCTAGAGCAGGTCTGTCCACACAGAGGCCCTAGGCCTGGAGGAGATCCTGCTGCCATCTGGCTGTGCTGTTTTTTGAAGGGTACGGGGCTTGGCAGTGTGGGCTCAGGGGTTGCAGCAGGTGCCCCCATGCTCAAAGGAGATCTGACAATGAGCTTCCATATCATGGATATCCTCAATAAACAATTTCTATCACTTATCCATGTCCTAGATGTCTATGAGAGACTATGAGTCTCTCTGTGAACATGGCCACACCAGGCATATACTGTAATGGCTGCACTTGGTAAGCCATGTACATTTCCATTGTGTCCCTTGAGCACTGCTGCCATCTGTAGGACTGATGAAAAACCGCACAATATGGGGGTGAGATCTAGTCATAGAAAAAGTATGGTAGGAAGCCCAGGGGTGGGCTTTCATTGCAATGAGGGCATGGTTACATGAAGGCGGGAAGGGTGGAAGAGGCACACCCAGCTTCAGCATTTACCCAGAAACCAGAGAAATAATGTAATATATGGCCAATGCAGCCACAGGATAGCCTCTGAGGAAGAGGAACTCCTCGAAACGCGTTGGCCTTTGACATTGCAAGACAGTCCCATGGAATGGGGACAGATTACATGGACTCCTATGGAGGATTGATATGATGTTCTTTTATTCAAGTTTTTGCTTTTGAGTATGATACTTACTTTTGTCTACTATTAAATCCTTTACTGAGGAAAATGCGCTAGGCCACGTGACTTCTATTTTTCTTGTGTTTTAGTATTTTGGACCCCCCAGTCTGAGAAAGGCAGCAAGGTGGGTATTGCCCGTTCATAAGCATCTAAACAGAAGCGCAACATTGCACCAAGGCCTACTGCAGAGCGCAGGAGATTTATCTGTGGGTTGTTGTTGACTGCAGACATACTACAAGGGATGGTGAGAGACTGCAGACATGATACAAGCGATGGTCAGAGACTGCAGACGTGATATATGAGATGTTCAGACACTGCAGACATGATGCATGAGATGGTCAGAGACTGCAGACACACTACAGGGGATGGTCAGAGACTGCAGACATATTACAGGAGCTTGTCAGAGACTACAGACATACTACAGGAGATTGTCAGAGACTATAGACATACTACAGGAGATTGTCAGAGGCTGCAGACATAATACAAGAGATAGTCAGAGATTGCAGACATACTACAGGAGATGGTTAGAGACTGCAGACATACTACAGGAGATGGTCAGAGACTATAGGCATATTACAGGAGATGGTCAGAGACTATAGGCATATTACAGGAGATGTTTAGAGACTGCAGACATACTACAGGAGATGTTTAGAGACTGCAGACATACAACAGGAGATGGTCAGACGCTATAGGCATATTACAGGAGATGGTCAAAGACATACTACAGGAGAGACTGCAGACATACTAAAGGAGATGGTCAGAGACTGTAGACATACTATAGGAGAGACTGCAGACATACTAGAGGAGCTGGTCAGAGGCTGCAGACATACTAGAGGAGCTGGTCAGAGGCAGCAAACATACTACAGGAGATAGTCAGAGACTGCAGACATACTACTGAAGATGGTCAGAGACTGCAGACACACTACAGGAGATGGTCAGAGACTGCAGACATAGTACAAGAGACAGTCGGAGATTGTAGGCATACTACAGGAGATGTTTAGAGACTGCAGACATACTACAGGAGATAGTCAGAGACTATAGGCATAGTACAGGAGATGGTCAGAGACTGCAGACATACTACTGAAGATGGTCAGAGACTGCAGACACACTACAGGAGATAGTCAGAGACTGCAGACATACTACAGGAGTTGGCCAGAGATTCATGTTACATAAGGCCTCGTTCACACTATGCGTAGTGGGAACTTGCACTCCCGCTTGCAATTTTGTTAGCGTGATCTTCACGCGGAAACACGCGTTGCCCATAGGGCTGCCCTATGAGCGGTTGTCACTCCAAAGCAGCTCGGGGAACAAATTTTGGCCCTGTGCCAGGAGCAATTTTGCACTTGCTTTTTGCCACGATTTTCATGTTTTGTCGCTTGAAAATGGTGGCAAAAATCACAACACATTTAGGTAGATATTCAAGACGGATGGCACCCAAATGCACAAAAGTACATTTTTTAATTTCTGCTATAAAGCATTCCAATAAAAAAGTTAAGAAAATCAAATTTCTTCATAAATTTAGGTCAATTTGTATTCTGCTACATATTTTTGGTAAAAAATCCAAATAAGTGTAAATTGATTGGTTAGCGCAAAAGTTATGGTGTCTACAAACTATGGGATATTTTTATTTATTTATTTTTACTAGTAAAGGCGGCGATCAGTGACTTATAGTGGGACTGCGATATTACAGTGGACATTCTGACACTAAGCAAACAAACAAAAAACACTGCGCTATGTGGTGACAAATCAAAAAAATATGAATATAAGTGAAAAAGGTGCTGTAGGCTGCTGTGCACTGGGTGCTAGACACCCCCATGGAATAAAATAAATCAATAAACAGCGCCAGCAGCAGATTATAAACGATTGTTCAAATATGCAGAAATAAAAATAAATCATCAAGTTCAATTAACCACTTAAGGACCGGAAGGATTTCCAGCTTTAGGACCGGAGCCCTTTTTGCGATTCGGCGCTGCGTCGCTTTAACTGACAATTGCGCGGTCGTGCGACGTTGTACCCAAACGAAATTTGCGTCCTTTTTTTCCCACAAACACAGCTTTCTTTTGGTGGTATTTGATCATCGCTGCGTCATTTCTTATTGCCGCTATAAACAAAAGAAGAGCGACAATTTTGCAAAAAAACCCAAATTTCTTACTTTTTGCTAAAATACAAATCCAAAAAAAAAATATAAAAAAACATTTTTTTTCATCGGTTTTGGCCGATTTATATTCTTCCTCATATTTGTGATAAAAAAAAATCGCAATCGGCGTTTATTGATTGGTTTGCGCAAAAGTGGCCGCGTTTGCGGATGATGAGAATTCATTTTTGGGGTTTTTATTTTTTTTATTTTTTACTATTAATGGCGGCGATCTGCGATTTGTAGCGGTACTGCGATATTTCAGCGGACATGTCGGAACATTTTGACACTTTTTTGGGACCATTGGCATTTATACAGCGATCAGTGCTATAAAAATGCACTGATTACTGTGTAAATGCCATTGGCAGTGAAGGGGTTAACCTGCAGGGGGCGCTCTAAGGCTTAACTGTGTTCTTACTGTATGGGGGCTGCCCTAGCTGGGGAAGGGAAGTGATCACAGCTTCCATGTAGAGGAAGGCTGTGATCACAGCCCTTCCCCCTCACAGAACGGAGGTCCGTGTTTACCTACACGGACCTCTGTTCTTTCACTCCAGGGGGGGGCATCGCGGGTGGCCGGCGGAGATCGAATCCGCCGCACCCGCTCCCTGGCCCTCCCGGACACAGTGAGCGCGCGGGCGTGCCTCCGGCGGCGCGCGCGCGCTCACTGGGCTCGATCTCGCGGCCGCCGTCATATGACGGTGATCCGCGCTATCGAGCCACACTGTCGCCGTCAAATGCCGATCAGCCGTCGGCAAGTGGTTAAAGAATGTGAGTAATTATTCTTAATTCCAAAAGTGCTTCAGTGCGTGTATAGATTATTTGTGACTTTAAAGTGCTGGGTGCTCCACATAAACAATTCAGTGGCAAAACTCAAGATGCAATGGTGCCACACACCCCTCTTGCTTCCCCACTCACCAGAGGGCATGGACCCTCAGCTTTGCAGTCTGGGGGTCACACAAGCGCAAAAAAATGGCAAAATGATATCCCCGGATACACCATGCGTTTCGCCCCTCCTCCAGGGTGTCATCACAGACATTGTGATGACTCCTTGGAGGAGGGGCGAAACGCATTGACTTAACTTCCGGTTTCTCCATACCACTGACGTCACATCCGCCCTCTGTGGAACGCACGCTATACATAGCGTATCCGGTGATATCGTTTTGCCATTTTTTTACCTATTGATTTCATACATCCTGTAATTACAATTTTATATTGGGCAATAAAAAGGGATTTTATAGAGATACACTATGAGCCTGCCTATGCTTATTACGAGCCTGGCGAAGATTTACATGGGTCTATCATAATGGCCATTGGGAAAAAATTTCCATACAAGGAGCACCAAACACCTGGAGACATCTTTCCATATTTCTGGTCTCACAGACACCAGATCACGCTTGTGTGACCCCCAGACTGCAAAGCTGAGGGTCCCCGACCTCTGGTGAGTGGGGAAGCAAGAGAGGTGTGTGGCACCATTGCACCTTGAATATTGGCACTGAATTGTTTATGTGGAGCACCCAGCACTTTAAAGTCACAAATAATCTGTACAAGCACTGAAGCACTTTTGGAACCAAGAATTATTACTCACGTTTTAATTGAACTTGATGATTTATTTTTGTTTCTGCATATTTGAATAATTTTTTATAATCTGCTGCTGGCGCTGTTTATTGATTTATTTTATTCTGACACTGACACTTTTTGGGAACTAGTGACATTAATACAGTAATCAGTGTTAAAAATATGTACTGTCACTGTACTAATGACACTGTCTGGGAAGGGGTTAACATCAGGGGCGATCAAAGGGTGAAAATGTGTCCGGCCCAAACATCGCCCATTCGGCGAACACCCAAATTTGCGGGCACTTGGCGGGATGCCCACCAAGCGCCCCATAATGTACTTTGCGCTGCATAGTGTATTCTAAGCCCTGATGAAGCAAAATTTTGCCCCATCAAGGCATAGTGAATAACTGGGCCAGCCGCTGCGTCCTTAACAATGGAGTCATCATCTGTCAACAGGCTTTCCCGCTGACAACTGAATGAAAAAACATTGCCGGCAACAGGAAAATGAGAAAAAAATGGCGTGGGGATCCCATGCTAAAAAAAAAGAAAAAAGCAGAGCCCCCACCCCTGAGCAATCCCCCCATATTGAGGGCATGAGGCTTGGTACGGTTCAGAGGGGCGCTCACTCGCGCCCCCCCCCCCTTTTTTCTGACCTGCCAGGCTGCAGGCTCAGATAAGGGTCTGGTAAGGAGGAAGGAACCATATGCCATTTTTTTTAATTATGGTGTGGGGTTCCCCTTAAAGTTCCAAAGGGCCTGGTATGGATTGGGGGGAGGACTCCCACACTGTTTTTTTAACACTTGGGTATTGCCGGCAATGGTATTGGATTTCCGGCAATTTAAATGTAATTTTTTTTCTTTATATACATATGTCAGTTTTGCTGCAGCAGGTTCTATACACTATACAGATGTGCCACTTTACTGGCAGACTAAGGGAACCCCCAGGCACTATATTTAAATACATTTTTCATTTTTATCGTTTCACTTTAACCACTTGCCACCATAGACGCCCTCCCGTTCTCGTGCTTCCCATGAGCCCCCTGGGGCACGCGGACGGTGTGATCGCGGAGTCCGTGAGACTTGTTTGATTATAGATCGGGTAAAGGGCCAATCACAGCAGGCCCTTTACCACGTGATCAGCTGTCAGCAATGGCAGCTGATCACGGAAATAAACAGATGCCGGTTACCTTTTTTTTTCTTCACGCAGGCAAGAAAAAAAAGCCACAGCTTCTGTTAGAGGGATTAGAAGGACATTGGTCCCCTTAGTGTCCGCATGTGCTGCTAATCAGTGCCATCTATCAGTGCCAACCAGTGCCACCTATCAGTGCCCAACAGTGCCCTATATCAGTGCTCATCGGTGCCACCTATCAGTGACCATCAGTGCTGCCAATCAGTGCCTCATCATCAGTGCTGCCTATTAGTGCTGCCTACCAGTGCCTATCAGTGCTGCCTAATAGTGCCCATAAGTGCCACCTATAAGTGCCCATCAGTGTCACCTATCAGTGCCCATCAGTGCCACCCAACAGTGCAGCCTCATTAGTGCCTCCTGATCAATGTCCACCAGTGCCGCCTCATCAGTGCCCCTCAGTGCAACCTATCAGTGCCCATCAGTGCCACCTATCAGGGCCCATCAGTGCCCATCAGTGAAGCCTATTATTGCCCATCAATGCAGCCTCATCAGTGCCCATCAGTACAGCCTGTTATTGCCCATCAGTGCAGTCTCATCAGTGAAGGAGAAAAATTACCTGTTTGCAGAATGTTATAACAAAATATGAAAACAGTTTTGTATTTCTTTTCAAAATGTTTGGTATTTTTTTTTGTTCATTTAGCAAAAAATAAAAACCCAGGAGTGATTAAATACCACCAAAAGAAAGCTCTATTTGTGTGAATAAAATTATAAAAATGTCATATGGGTACAGTGTTGCATGACCGTGCAATTGTCACTCAAAGTGTGAGAGTGCCCAGTAAGCAAGTGGTTAAGCATCATTAAAATCACTGCTCTTTTAAAAGCGATCTTTTAAAAAAACGTTTGCATTGATACGTTGATTGCATTGATTCGTGTCCCCCAGGGCAGTACCCGGACCCCCATACCCTTTTTATGGCCAATAACTTGTATATAAGCCTTCAAAATGGGCCCTTTTGATTGGATCCCATAGACTTTAATAGAGTTTGGGAGAGTCTCGGGTCTGAACTTTTTACACGTACAGGTTTTCTGGTGCGAACCGAGTCAGGGGGTGTTCGGCCCAACTCTAGCGGGGACACAAACCCCTCCCCCCCCTTTGTTTACTTAGGCAGATCGCAGTTCTGTTCCTCTGTCTGATGATCGGCCCCTACCCTTTTGCAAATTATGCAAACATTGCATTGAGAGGAATTACAGGAGAATTATGGAAGAGCCCTGGGGCCATCATAACATATTTTTTACAGAATTCTGATTTTGAAAAAAAAAATTAGTAGACACCATACATTTTTTTATAAAGAATTCTGAGTTTTAGTTTTTTTCAGAATTCTGAGTTTCAAAGTCAGAATTCTGACCTTGAAACTCAGAATTTTGAGATTCAAAGTCAGAATACTGACTCTGAATCTCAGAATTCTGACGTTGAATCTCAGAATTCTGACTTTCAAATGCATAATTCTGGGGGAAAAAATGTATGATGTCTGTAAAAACATTTTTTTTTTCCTAACTCAGAATTCTGTAAAAAAAATGATGATGGCTCCGTAGAAAATGCATTTTTCTTCAAATTTTTAACCAGTAGAGATCCGCGCTATAGACGAAAGACGTCTACAGCGCGGATCTGAATCTCCAGGAGGACGTCTATTGACGTCCGCCCCCTAACACGCCCCCTGCGCGCTCTCACGAGCGGCGGCGCGCGCGCGCCGCCGCCGCACGCTGCGTGGGCGTGCCCGCGGGTCGGGCGGACTCGATGTCCGCTCCTGACCCGCGATCGCCTTACAGAGCTGTAGAACGGGGAACCACCGATGTAAACACGGCGGTTCCCCGTTCTGTGACAGGGGACAAGCAGATCTACTGATCCCTGTCACTGGGATCAGTTAGATCTGTTATGTCCCTGCCAGCCCCGCCCCCCACAGTTAGAACACACCCAGGGAACATATTTAACCCCTTCACTGCCCCCTTCAGGTTAACCCCTTCACTGCCAATGACATTTACACAGTAATCAGTGGACATTTAAATTTCTGATCGCTGAATAAATGTCATTGGTCCCAAAAAAGTGTCAAAAATGTCCGACATGTCCCCCCCAATATCGCAGTCCCAATAAAAATCGCAGATCGCCGCCATTACCAGTAAAAAAAAAAATAATAATAAAAACGCTATAAATCAATTCCCATAGTTTGTAGATGCGATAACTTTTGCGCAAACCAATCAATAAACGCCGAGTGCGATTTTTTTTACCAAAAATATGTAGAAGAATATAAATCGGCCAAAACCGATGAATAATTGTTTGTTTTATTTTTTATTTTTGGATATTTATTAGAGCAAAAAGTAAAAAATATTGTTATTTTTTCAAAATCGTTGCTCTTTGTTTGTTTATGGCGCAAAAAATAAAAACCGCAGAGGTGATCAAATACCACCAAAAGAAAGCTCTATTTGTGGGAAAAAAAGGACATCAATTTTATTTGGGTACAACGTCGCACGACCACGCAATTGTCATTCAAAATGCGACAGCGCTGAAACCTGAAAATTGGTCTGGGCAGGAGGGGGGTTTAAGTGCCCAGTAAGGAAGTGGTTAATGAAGAAACGGAGGAAATAAAAATTTCTGTATCATCCAGAGCGGCGGTTATGTTTAATACATGACGGAGGGCGATGAGAGGTGATGGGGGGGTTTGGGGGAAAATCCTCATTTAAAGGGACAGATGCCTCTACATTCCGCAGATTGGGATGGTTTTCCGGCAATTTTATTTTCCTTCTTTTTTTGAATCCTGAGTAATTTTCTCTGTAAATCTCCCCAATCCCAGAGCGTTTCTTTCAATGAAGTCTCAGTTCTGCACGTTATACCTTTTAGCGTTTGTGGCCACCCCAACATGTTATACGCAGTTTTTTTTTTCAGGACAGTTGAACCCAATACACACTATACAATTTTCTGTAGACTTTTGTCTTCAGATTTACCAAAACCATGTAGTGCAAGGGCCTGCCTAATTGCTTGCAAATTGAAACTCCTTAGGCTCTTTTCACACCAAGGCGTTGGAAAAAAGCCTGTAAAATCCTGTAAAACGCCATGATTTTAGTGTGCGTTTTTGCTCTATACAATTTTCTGTAGACTTTTGACTTCAGATTTACCAAAACCATATAATATGAGGTCAAACCTTAAGGCTGCTTTCACACTGAAGCGTTTTACAGACGCTATTTAGCTAAAAATAGCTTCTGTAAAGCGCCTCAAAAGTCTCCCCCAATCCACCCCAATGTGAAAGCCCTGAGTGCTTTCACACTGGGGCGGTGCGCTTGCAGGACGTTACAAAAAGTCCTGCAAGCAGCATATTTGGGGGGGGGGGGTGAGGGGAGCGGTAATATACCACTCCTCTACCGCCCCTGCCATTGAAATGAATGGCAAGCGCTTCCAAAGCGGCTGCACACCGCCTCGGTAGCGCTGAGCGCTGGCACTTTTAACCTCTTTTTAACCCCTTGTGGGGGGTTAAAAGCGTGGCACTCCCGCCTGCATAGCGAAGCCCTATCGCTGGTAAAACTATGCTAAAACTAGTGGGGTTTTACCGCGACCGCGGCTGCCCGTGCAGTGTGAAAGTACATAGTTACATAGTTAGTCAGGTTGAAAAAAGACACAAGTCCATCCAGTTCAACCAAAAAAAAAATAAAAAAAAAATAAAATGTATATACATATATATATATACACATATATATACATACAACCAAATAATCCCATATACAATCCTTCACTCACAGTTGATCCAGAGGAAGGCAAAAAACCCCAGCAAAGCATGGATCCAATTTGCTATAACGGGGGAAAAAATTCCTTCCTGATTCCCCGAGAGGCAATCGGATTCACCCTGGATCAACTTTACCTATAAATGTCAGTACCCAGTTATATGATTTACATTAAGGAAAGAATCCAGGCCTTTTTTAAAGCAATCAACCGTGCTGGCCAAAACCACCTCTGGAGGGAGTCTATTCCACATTTTCACAGCTCTTACTGTGAAGAAACCTTTCCGTATTTGTAGATGAAATCTTTTTTCCTCTAGACGTAAAGAGTGCCCCCTTGTCCTTTGTGATGACCTTAAAGTAAATAACTCCACACCAAGTTCACTATATGGACCACTTATATACTTGTACATGTTGATCATACCCCCCTTAATCTCCTCTTCTCAAGAGAGAATAAATTCAGATCCTCTAACCTTTCCTCATAGCTGAGCTCCTCCATGCCTCTTATTAGTTTGGTTGCCCTTCTCTGCACTTTCTCCAGTTCCCCGATATCCTTTTTGAGAATTGGTGCCCAAAACTGAACTGCATATTCCAGATGAGGTCTTACTAATGATTTGTACAGGGGCAAAATAATGTCTCTATCTCTGGAGTCCATACCTCTCTTAATACAAGAAAGGATTTTGCTTGCTTTGGAAACCGCAGCTTGGCATTGCATGCCATTATTAAGCTTATGATTTACCAACACCCCCAGAGTCTTCTACACTATGGATTCCCCCAGTTGTACTCCCCCTAGTATGTACGATGCATGCATATTCTTAGCCCCCAAGTGCATAACTTTACATTTATCAACATTAAACCTCATTTGAATCATTCTGGAGTAGACCTTATACGTCAAGTCAAAACCCGTGGTTAAGAGTTTTTCCTATAGC
>BLSH010050125.1:2002874-2028411 GCA_018402905.1 Glandirana rugosa
CTGTGACGCCCACCCGCCCCCAACCCGTCGCCGCGGCGGCGACGACGGTAGATGCCGTGACGTCTCGCGAGCGACGGTACGGGCGGGTAGGAGAGGCGCCGGGAGATGGGATCAGTGGCGCTGACACTTACTTGCTCTGAGTGTCAGTGCCGCCCTCCACCGATCCCTCTTCCAGGCTCCAGCATGGCTTTCTCCGTGCAGCCTCCTCCCCCCTCACGCTGTTGGCTCCAGACGGTCAGCTGACTTTGTCCTGTGCTGACCGCCTGTGACACAGCGGGGGGGGGGAGCCGCGGAGAGGATGGGCGGGCATGGCAGCGAGCGCTCTGCAGTGCCGTAGATGGCAGCAGCGGCGGCGCCGCTGCCCAACCCCCGCCCTCCCGCAGTGTCTGTGTGACAGTGATAAGCGGCAACCCGCTCCTTCCCCATAGTAAAATAAAGGGGAAAGGAGCGGGGTGGCAAAGTGCCGCTCCTCTTGAACTGCCGCCTGGGACCATGGTCCCACTTGGTCCCATGGTAGGGCCGGCCCTGCTTCAACTTATCTACTACCACCCTCTTTAGGGAAAGGAATAGCAGCTTGTGAGTGGGGTAGTTTTTCTCAGCAGGCAATAAACTTCTGCTCACAAAAGCCTCTGGCTGCCGCTGCCCATCGTGCTCTTGACATAACACGCCACGCAGACCCTCTCAACTAGCGCCCACATGTAGCTCATAGGGTTTTTATAGGTCTGCATAAGCTAGCACTGGGGCATAGGCCAGACACTCTTTCAGGTTGAGATACGATACGGTTGAGGTACGATAGTATGAACAGGACCCCAAGAATAGCCACATGGTTAGAGCCTCTTTCTTGCTATTAAAGAAGAGGCTACTCCCATGGTTGAGACGATATGCCCCAAGCAAATGATGGAGGTCTGATAAAAGCGTCATTTTATCAAATAGAGTTTTAGTCCCTCTTAGTAAAGCCTCTGTAGTACCTTCTCCAAGCGCTCTTCATGTTCTTCCAGAGTCTTTCCAATCACAATGATATTAACCAAGTACACCAGGACCTCGTTCAGATTCATATCCCCCACCGTGCAGTCCATTAACCTCTGGAAGGTGGTTGTGGCCCCTGACAGTCCCTGGGGCATTCTGTCAAACTCAAAGAAACCAAGTGATCTGATGGAAGAATTCTTTTCCCTGTCATCAGGATGCATTGGGATCTGGTAGTATCTGCTCTTTAGATCCAACACGCTAAACTATTTGGCCCCTGACAGACACTGCAGCTCATCTTCGATTATAGGGGTGGTATATTGGTCAGGGAATAGTTCTCCTGTTGAGAGCTCTATAATCAATACGCATCAGCAGGGACCCATTCTTCTTTTTCACCACGACAATGGGGGCACGCAAGGGCTTCTGGACTATCTGCCTTCTTCAGCTCTGCCATCTATTCCCTGAGATGCTCCAAGTCTTCCAATGGGATCCAACAGGCCCGCTCTCTGAATGGTTTATTCTCACTGAGCTGGATTCAATGTTGTGCACTCGTGCTGTGCATTCGTGAACTCTTTGCCTCCATTCATCTGGCAGAAGGGAACCCTGGATGTTGAACCCCCCCTCCCCCCCATCGTTAGATTAGTCGCATTCACAGGTGTGGCTGTGTATACTTGCCCTAGGAGCATCCCGGGCTTCAACTTGATTGGCCCTTCTGTATTGTTGCAGCCTTTGATAAGCACTTTGCCTTTGCAGAGCTGTACAGCCCTGGTAGAAATCACCTCTAGCACTATGTCCAACCTATTCTCTCCATTGCAAGGATATGATTCAAGGATGAAAGATGGTCCCGGGTAAGTCTAACTCTGGCTCTCATGCAAACAACTTTGCCAAGCTGAAGGCCCTTTAAAACAAGCAGGGATCCCCTTCCTCCACTCCAATAGCATGAGGGTGTGGGAAGCGCCCTGATCTACCTTCAAATCCAATATAGACGCCTTCCCCCCAGAGGCTACAGCCTCCACCGCTTGTTGGATTTGCACTTCTTTTCATGCAGTCCTGGGGATCTCTGTCACCACACTTAGCTCCCAGTGGCCATTTTCACCATTGGGCTGCAGCAGCATTTATGGTGATTGTCTTTGGCTCATTGTCTTCATGTCTAACTGATATAGCAGAGGAGATCCTGGATGAGCCCCCATGTGTAGCACTACCCCTGAAGGAGCCACTGGTATATTTAGGATCTCTGTTCCTCACTTGACCCTGAACAGAGCCCCACTCCTACTGACACCACCAAATTATCTCAGCCGGGGAGTCTCATGGCAGCCACACAATAAAAATATGCACACACCATTATAAAAATAAGTGATCAGGTTGTATTTATAGCAATAAAGAAAATGGTAAGCAATTAAACAGTTAAGAAAGGGTTAACAGTAAGCAAGGTGAATCAGCACTGGCGCAATACAATACAGTCAAATACCCTTTAAAGCGTGGCTATCTGTCCTGCAGGACTGAGGATATAAACAATAGCCCTCTGATTGGGAGATCACTCCCAAAATGAGACGTGTAGGGTTAACAAACAATTAGGGCTAGATCACTTGTAGGCCCTCAGTTAGGAGAGCCTAGGTTTAAACGCTAAGAAATCGGTCAAATCTCCTGCACACCAGCACTTCTAAGAAAGATAGTCCCTAAGCACAATAAATCTGGAAGGTTGATTCTTCTGCTGGCTTAGCTGGGGCCCTTATGTTGGCGCAGTCCCTTTTTTTGATATGGAGAATAGAATGATTCTCTTTAAGAAGCAAAGTGGTTGGCACACTTATCCTTAATAAGTGAAGTTAGTGAGGAGGGTCACTTTAAGATGTGGGATTGTAGGAAAAAGTCACTTTAAGAGAAGGAGGGGAGAAGAATTGACAGGCATGTGTCCCTTTAAAGAAAAAGGTTGAACTTAAGAAGCAAAATTCCTTCCTTAGATGGCTTGGACCAGAATGAATGCAGCTATAGGGTTCTGCCTAGCAGGGAGCAGAGGGGTTTACCTAGTTTAGTCAGGGCTTGTGCAAGGATTTTTGACACCCTAGGCCTAGGTGAAACATCATTTTGCGCCCCCCCAGCCTCACCAGCGCCCATAAATGCAGTCTCACCAGCGCCCAAAAATAAAGCCTCATCAGCGCCCAAAAATACAGCTTCACCAGCACCCATGAATGCAGTCTCACCAGCTCCCAAAAATAAAGCCTCATCAGCGCCCAAAAATACAGCTTCACCAGCGCCCATAAATAAAGCCTCACCAGCGCCCAAAACCTGGAAGCTGATCTCTCTGCAGAGCTGCACCAGATTTTGCACACTCTAGTTTTTGTAAACAACCCCCTATGTACAGAGGAACTCGGAAGCAGGCAGCTGCCTGTTGAGAGTTAGTTGCTGGCTGCAGAGAGAGGGAGTAGGATCACCAGCAGCCAGGTGCCCTAGACGGCAGTGCACCCTAGGCGGCTGCCTAGTTTGCCTAGTGATAACACGGGCCCTGAGTTTAGTAGCCTGCAGGCAGTGACCGTTGCCACCTTTGAAAGATGGACAGTTTGTAGCAATAAAAGTCACTGGTACAGATGTAATTTCTATTGGCCTATGCTGAAGAGTGTCTTTAACTTGAAGAACCTGAATAGTAGCAACTGTTTGCAATTGCAAAAATGTCAATAAGTGGGTTAAGAAACCTTTCACCCTGTCCTTAGGTAATGATCAGCAAAGTGATGAGGGGCCCCTCTTTTCTTTTGAGGATGCAGCTGTGCTTGTGGCTGTTCTCACCCTTCTGCAGTGAACAGGTCTGCTACTGCCCCCAATGCTCGGCTTTAACAGTGTACTCGGCCTAACCCGCTCCATGCCCACTTGACTAAAACAATTCTCATACCTTTCACCAGCAAAGTCTCTTTCCAACTCAGTTCCCGGGCTTTTGCTTTTATATGCTCCTGCCCCCTGGTGATTGCTCATGGACTCTGTAGTTTAATTGAAGCTTAAAATGTTACTAAACCCACAACTGTAAAATCAGTCTGTATATGCAGCATTGCATGCTTGTTATACTCACTGTGGAACTTAGTCATCTGCATTGTGTAAAAAGGCTGTTTTATCATGTATGCATAACTTCTTCCCTCCCTGCACTGTATATCTGGGGAAGGTAAGCTAACACAGGCAGGGTAGCCAACCTACACATGCTCAGTTGTGTCTTTTATGCTGGAGAGAACTTTTGCTTGTTCTCAGAGGTAGCCAAGTCACATGATATTGACATCACACATGTGGGCGTGTATACAGGCTGTAGTGTAAATCCCCTCCTACCTGAACTCTCAGCACTGGAGAAACTGTGCAGTTTATCACATGACCATGGTATACAGATCAGCCAAAAAGGTACATAATGGCAGTATTTTAATGTAAAAAGAAGATTTATAAGCTGTGGGCACTGTGGGGGGGCAGATGAACTATTTTCATATTACTGGGTTTCAGTGGTGGCCCGTCCATTAAGGGCGCATGGTCACCACCCCTTCTCCCCTGTATACTCCTGGCTGTGATGCTGGCTGTATACTCCTGTCTGTGATGTTGGCTGTATGCATGTTGGCTGTATACTCCAGTCTGTGATGCAGGCTATATACTCCTGTCTGTGAAGCTGGCTGTATACATGCTGGCTGTATACATCTGTCTGTGATGATGGCTGTATACTCCTGTCTGTGATGCTGGCTGTATACATGCTGGCTGTATACTCCT
The DNA here is from genome assembly GCA_018402905.1 of Glandirana rugosa. Classification (NCBI taxonomy): domain Eukaryota; kingdom Metazoa; phylum Chordata; class Amphibia; order Anura; family Ranidae; genus Glandirana; species Glandirana rugosa. The sequence continues at coordinate 2,007,564 of BLSH010050125.1, forward strand.
GTCTGTGATGCTGGCTGTGTACTCCTGTCTGTGATGCTGTCTGTGTACTCCTGTCTGTGATGCTGGCTGTGTACTCCTGTCTGTGATGCTGGCTGTGTACTCATGTCTGTGATGTTGGCTGTATACTCATGTCTGTGATGCTGGCTGTATACTCATGTCTGTGATGCTGGCTGTATACATGCTGGCTGTATACACCTGTCTGTGTAGCTGGCTGTATACACCTGTCTGTGTTGCTGGCTGTATACTCCTGTCTGTGATGCTGGCTATATACTCCTGTCTGTGATGCTGGCTGTATACATGCTGGCTGTATACTCCTGTCTGTGATGCTGGCTGCATACTCCTGTCTGTGATGCTGGCTGCATACATGCTGGCTGTATACTCCTGTCTATGATGCTGGCTGTATACTCCTGTCTGTGATGCTGGCTGTATACATGCTGGCTGTATGCTCCTGTCTGTGAAGCTGGCTGTATACTCCTGTTTGTGATGTTGACTGTATACTCCTGACACTATGGGTAGAATACAGGGGATGGAGCGGGTGGATTCTATAAGGGGTGGGGGCTTATGAGAAGTGGGAGGGGTCAAAAAGGAAGGGCGGGGTATGGCGTCCCTCCCCATCCTAAAACTTCTCCAGCCGCCACTGCTGGGTTTAGTAACACTTTAACTGTGAAGAAAGTTCTGCATATAGCATACAACAAACACTGCCATCTTGTGTTTAACCACTTCTCGTCCGGCCTAGTGACAAATGACAGCCGGGCGGGGGGTTCATTATCCTGATTGGGCGTCTATTGGTGTCCTCAGGTTAATCCACGATCGTGCGCCCACGGGGGCGCGCATCGCGGCGCTCGGTGGTGCCGTGGGTCAGTCTGACCCACCGCATTACCGACCGAGGTAAAAGGCTTCCGTCACCTTTTACCATGTGATCAGCCGTTCCCAATCACGGCTGATCAGTGTAAATAGGAAGAGACGTTTATTGGCTTTTCCTCTGCTCAGGTATGCAGACCTGAGCAGTGGAGAGCCGATCGAATGCTCTCCTGGCTGGGGGGGGAGCTGTGCTGAACGTTTACAAGTGCAGCCCCCCTCAGGATCACCCCACTGGACCACCAGGAAGCCGACCAGGACCACCAGGGAGCCCCTCCCCCAGAGACACCATAAGGAGGGCCGCCCAGGACCACCAGGGAGAAGATCAGGAGGCCGTCCAGGGACCATCAGGAAGCCCCCACTAGACCACCAGGTAAGGGGTATACAGTGCACTGTAGGGATGGCACTGTGCCCATATGTGATGCCTGCCAGTGCCATATCTAACAGTGCTATATGCCCACCAGTGCCACCTATCAGTGCCCACCTGTGCCACCTATCAGTGCCCACCATTGCCACCTATCAGTTCCCACCATTGCAACCTATCAGTGCCACCTATCAGTGCCCAGCAGTGAAACCTATCAGTGCCCAGCACCACCTGTCAGTGCCGCCTATGAGTGCCCATCAGTGCCACCTATCAGTTCCCGTCAGTGTTGCTTATCAGTGCCTACCAGTGCTGCATATATGGGCCCCATCATCAGTGCAACCTTATCAGTGCCACCTCATCAGTGCCAATCTGTACTGCCTCATCAGTGGCCCTCAGTCTAGCCTCATCAGTGCCCATCAGTGTAGCCACATCAGTGCCCGTCAGTAATGAAGAAAATTTACTTATACAAAGTTTTGTGACAGAAACAAAGAAAAACTTTTTTTTTTTCAAAATTTTCGTCTTTTTTTTATTTGTAGCACAAAAAAATAAAAACGCAGGGGTGACCAAATACCACCAAAAGAAAGCTCTATTTGTGGGAACAAAGTGATAACAATTTTGTTTGGATACAACGTCGCACGACCGCACAATTCTCATTCAAAGCGCAACAGCACTGAAAGCTGAAAATTGGTTTGGGTGGGAAGTGTTTTAAGTGCCTGGTATTGAAGTGGTTAAATACAAATCTGCATTCACAGTAACAATGCACAGTGGTACAGTAGATAACGTGGGATGGGATGGATGGACAAACAGAAGGGTAACATGGAACACAATAGACACGTGGATAATACAGGACAGATGGACAGACATACAGATGGATAATGCAGGACAGGATAGACAGATGAGTAACACAGGATGGCATGGATGGACAGACAGATGGATTACACGGAACGGTATGGACAGATGGATAATGTGGGGCAGGATGGACAGATGAGTAACACAGGATGGCATGGATGGACAGACAGATGGATTACACGGAACGGTATGGACAGATGGATAATGTGGGGCAGGATGGACCGACATACAGAAGGATAATGCAGGGGGGGCTGGGTGGGCAGGCAGAAGGAAAATACAGGATGGCATGGACAGACAAACAAATGTATAACATAGGATGGAATGGATGGTAGACAGATGGATAACATAAGATGGGTTATAACGATGGATGGACACATGGGTAACATGGGATGGGATAGATGGACAGACACATGGTTAACATTGGATGGAAAGATGGACAAACAGGTAAGGCAGTTCAGGATGGACAAATGGATAACGTGGGATGGGTAAATGTACAGATACATGTATAATATAGGATGATATGGATGGGTAGACAGATGGATAACATGATTTTGGATGGATGGACACATGGTTAACATGGGACAGAATGAATGGACATAAAGATGGAAATATAGGAAGGATGGACGGACAGATGAATAACATGGAATGGACAGATAGATTGATGGATAACATGGAATGGGATGGACAGACAAACAAATTGATAACATGGGATAGGATGGATGGATAAACAGATGGATAACATGGGATGAGTTGGATAGACAGACAGATGGATAATACGGGATGGGTTGGACAGACAGACAGGGTCATCTTAATAGCATCATGGACCCCTGGGAAAAGTAATACACTGGGGCCCATACCAGTCTGCCCCAATTTACACTCCTACTCTCAAGAATTAAAGTATAAATAGTTGATAGAATTAATAATATATTGATTAGTACTATTAATGAAATCAGTTTTACACAATGAGAAAATCAATGCCATAAATCAAAGACTAATTAACACAAAGGGCATAGTACAGGGGAAGGCAGAAAGATACAATACAGGGGAGGTCAGAAGGGCACAGTACTGGTTCCGGGACATGACCATCCTGGGCAGGGGCGTACCTAGAGCATTTGGCACCTGAGGCAGATCCCATATCTGGCACCCCCCCCAGGCAGTCAGGCAGGCAGGGCAAAGCACGTCGATGTCGAGTGACGTTAGGGTAGTATACTGGCAGGTTAGGGTAATATAGAGCCAGATTAGGATTAGGGTGGTATGGAGCCAGGTTAGGGTGGCATAGTGCCAGGGTAGGGTGGTATAGAGGTAGGTTAGGGTAGGTTAGGATGATGTAGAGCCAGGTTAGGGTGATATAGAGCCATGTTATATAGAGCCAGGTTAGGGTGATATAGAGCCAGGTTAGGGTGATATAGAGCCAGGTTAGGGTCATATAGAGCCAGGGTAGGTGGTATAAGGCCAGGTTAGGGTGGTATAGAGCCAGGTTAGATGATATAGAGCCATATTAGGTGATATAGAGCTATGTTGTATAGAGCCAGGTTAGGGTAATATATAGAGCCAGGTTAGGGATGTATATAGAGCCAGGTTAGGGTGTATATAGAGCCAGGTTTGGGTAATATATAGAGCCAAGTTGGGGTGTATATAGAGCCAGGTTAGGGGGTGTTTAGTGCCAGGTTAGGGATGTATATAAAGCCAGGTTAGGGGTGTATATAGTGCCAGGTTAGGGATGTATATAGAGCTAGGTTAGGGGTGTATATAGTGCCAGGTTAGGGATGTATATAGAGCCAGGTTAGGGATGTATATAGAGCCAGGTTAGGGATGTATATAGTGCCAGGTTAGGGATGTATATAGAGCCAGGTTAGGGATGTATATAGAGCTAGGTTAGGGGTGTATATAGTGCCAGGTTAGGGATGTATATAGTGCCAGGTTAGGAATGTATATAGAGCCAGGTTAGGGATGTACATAGAGCCAGGTTAGGGTGTATATAGTGCCAGGTTAGGGATGTATATAGTGCCAGGTTAGGAATGTATATAGAGCCAGGTTAGGGATGTATATAGAGCCAGGTTAGGGTGTATATAGTGCCAGGTTAGGGTGATATATAGTGCCAGGTTAGAGGTGTATATAGAGCCGGGTTAGAGGTGTATATAGTGCCAGGTTAGGGTGTATATAGTGCCAGGTTAGGGTGATATATAGTGCCAGGTTAGGGTGATATATAGTGCCAGGTTAGGGTGATATATAGTGCCAGGTTAGAGACAGACAGATGGATAACATGGGATTGGTGGTTGTTGATAAGAATGGACTCTCTCATTCCACGGGCGGATGAGTAGGGCGCAGTAAAAGCGCTTACAGTCCTCTGTGTTCTGATTTATCACAAATTTTTCCATCACTGGCACCAGGCGGTGCGCCAGGAAAAAAATTTTCCCCCAACATTATTATCACAGATCATCTGATTTATATGGTGAGACCGTTAACGGTCAACGCAGAGAGCGCCGTCGATATCTCGAAGGACAAACAAATCCAGGACAAATCATCTGATGTCAGATAAAATCTGTGCTCAGACAACCAGAGCAAACTGGGACTTATAGTTCAAGTTATATCCTCTCCCTCTATTTGTATGGAGTCTGTATGTTCTCCCCATCACATGGGACCAAATTAACGTGGAAAGCGATTCAAATATCCAACTGTAGCAGAAAGACTAAACTCCCCCTTCATATGACTGCAATACAGAAACACTTCATTACATTGGACTGTGTGGGACATTAGAGTGTAAGCTCCTCTGGTAGAGAGCCTGATGTGACTGGCTCAGTACAGCACTGTGGCATATGTCAGAGCTATATAAATGTATAATAGTAATAATAGTGTGTGACTGTAGGGGGCATTAGAGTGTAAGCTCATCTGGTGCAGATATTGATGTGAATGGCTCAGTGTTCTCTGCCTGCACTTTGGTGAACAGTTTTTCAGAGTTATATAAAGTGGGGAAAATAATTATTTGATCCCCTGCAGATTTTGTAAGTTTCCCCACTTACAAAGAAATGACTGGTCTATAATTTTTATCATAGGTGTATTTTAAATGATACAGACAGAATATCAACCAAAAATCTAGAAAAAAAAACACATAAAACAAATGCTATAAGTCAAGTTGTAGTTCAGTGAGTAAAAGAAGTATTTGATCCCCAAGCAAAACATGACTTAGTACTTGCTGGAGTTGTTGGCAATCACAGAGGTCAGACGTTTCTTGTAGTTGGTGACCGGGTTTGCACATCTCAGGAGGGATTTTGGTCCACTCTTCTTTACAGATCTTTTCTAATTATTGGCTGTTGATTGGCAACTCGAAGTTTCAGCTCCCTCCATAAATTTTCTATGGGATTAAGGTCTGGAGACTGGCTAGGCCAACCCATGACCTTAATGTGCTTCTTCTTGAGCCACTTCTTTGCTGCCTTGGTGGTATGTTTTGGGTCATTGTCATGCTGAAAGACCCATCCATGACCCATCTTTAGTGTTCTGGGGAAAAGGTTCTCATCCAAGATTTTACAATACATTGCTCCATCCATTGACCCCTCAATAAGGGAAAGTTGGTCTGTACTTTTAGCAAAGAAACAGCCTCAAAAAAATCATGTTTCTACCTCGGTACTTGACTGTAGGGATGGTGTTCTTAGGGTCAGCATTTTGCTTCCTCCAAACACGTTGAGTTCATCTGCTCAAGAAGGCACATGTACAGACACGTTTTTTTTAACCGCAATTTTGCTGTGATTTTGTATAGCTCAAAAGGTCACCAATGTACAAAACAGAAAAAACGGCCAAATCTGCCCAAAAAAATACCTCTAGAACTTTTTTGAGCTTCAGGCGTTTGGCTTCAAGTATTTAGAGAAGATCTGTATGGAGAATGGTCCAAAATCTCTCGCAACTACAAGAAACGTCTTAAGCCTCGTACACACGGGACGACGATCGTATACAACAGGTCTTATGAACGACCGTTGTATGCGAAATCAATCATTTGTATGCGCGATTAGAACAGCCGACATACGACGGTTGTACAAGGGAGTTGTATGAGCAGACTAGAAAACTTGGTCGTACCAACAAGCGGTCATACGACCATTGTATCGTGTGTACAGAGCAGTTGGTACAACAAAGTTGTATTGTGCAAAACACGCATGCTCAGAAGTCAGGAACGGCCGGATGCTAATTACATGCACCTGAATGTTCTTTCTGTGGTCGTACGATGGTGTAGTGCAGTCAGTATGCAAGTTACATTATCCAACATACGATTTGAGACGATCGTACATACGAGGCTTTACTTCTGTGCTTGCCAACAAGGGTTTCTCCACCAAGTGCTAAGTCATGTTTTGCTTGGAGATCCTATGATAAAATGTATAGATCCTTCATTTCTATGTAAGTGAGCAAACTTACAAAATCTGCAGGGGATCAAATAATTATCTTCCCCAATGTAAATGTATAGTAATAATGGGGTGTGACTGTGGGGGTTCACAAACATATGTGACTGGTTTAGCACTTCAGTATACATCAGAGCTATATAAATGTATAATAATAACAGTGTGTGACTGTTGGAGGACATTAGAGTGTAAGCTCTTCTGGTGCAGAGACTGATGTGACTGGGCAGTATAGATAGTTTTCGTATGTTGGTGGTCCTGTTGGTCAGATCTGCTCCATCCTGACTGTTATGTTCAACAATGGTGTTAGTGGCTCTCACCTGTAAAGGAGCGTTGTTTGGTAGAAACGCGGTTTTCAGACTGGGTAGAGCAGCATAGGTTCAGAATGGCCAACATGGTGCCGATCATGAGAAAACTCTGCAGTAGTAGGGGGAACTCAAAGTACTTCCCAAACCTGCGAAGAGTAAACATAGTGGTCAGCAGGCAGCAAGAGACTCTGAGATAACCTGGGAAGGCTGGTCAGCACCTGAATCGCACAGGAACGTTCCTGTGCGACTCATTGCCGTTTTCAGCTCATTTATTTGAATGGGATGAAATCGCACCAAAAGTAGTGCATGCGCTACTTTTCAAAAATTCACTGCACCAAATTGCATGGTACTGTAGTACCATGCAATCCGGTGCAGGCAAACACACTGCATTTAGTTTGTTCTTAGTATCATATATTGCTACTATTTAAAATCCTGTTTTCAATCCTTTTTCATTCTTTGTTACATCTCAATGTTGCTGATCTCCTGCAGATCATTTGCAGTCACTTCCTATCTACATGTACACCAGTGATGGCTGCACAACATTTCTCAGGATGGGTTTCCTGATGGTAACAACAGTGAACCATGTCTGTGAAATGTGTGTTGAAACAGCCACTTGTAGTCTCCATCAGAAGCCTATGTGACGGGGTGACAATGAAGGAGCGCCCTATAAAAGGAAGTGCCTGAACAAGGACCTTCATGGCAGGATCTCCAGGGATTATTTTATAGCTGTAGATTTAGAAAGACTGAAAATCAAGCTACTAAGGCCTCCTGCACACAGGACATTTTTTTGACTGTTTTACAGCAGCTGTTTTTAGCTGCAGATGTTTTTTTCTACAGTCAACAAACCCTCCAGCATGTTATCCTATGTGTCCATGTTACCCTATGTGTTCATGTTATCCTATGTGTCCATGTTATCCTATGTGTCCATGTTATCCTATGTGTCCATGTTATCCTATGTGTTCATGTTATCCTATGTGTTCATGTTATCCTATGTGTCCATGTTATCCTATGTGTTCATGTTATCCTATGTGTTCATGTTATCCTATGTCTCCATGTTATCCTATGTGTTCATGTTATCCTATGTCTTCATGTTATCCTATGTCTCCATGTTATCCTATGTCTCCATGTTATCCTATGTGTTCATGTTATCCTATGTGTTCATGTTATCCTTTGTGTCCATGTTATCCTATGTGCTCATGTTATCCTATGTGTTCATGTTATCCTATGTGTTCATGTTATCCTATGTGTTCATGCACACATAGGCTGTTATCAACTGTTTTTGGCTGGCACATTTTTGAGCTGTAAAAAAAAAACCCAAGACCGGTGGGTTCTGAGAGATGTTTTTCAGCTGTAAAAAGCTCAAATGCTTTAAAACACTCAAAAACACACAAAAACGCAGCTAAACGCTGGTCCCCAACATTTTTGGATGTTTTAAATCAATTGAGGAAAAAAAACGCTGGCCCTTTAAAAATACAAAAAAAACATGCAAAAACGCTGAAAAAATCACTGATAAGCTACTGACGTTTTTAGGACGTTTTTTAAATGTCCTGTGTGCATGAAGCCTAAAAGCTTACTAAAACGTTTATGTGGGATTTTAGTAAATGAGGGTTGAGGCCTAGGCTATCCAACTGTGGCCCTGTAGATGGGTAGGGCCCAGGGTTTTCAACTGAGTGTGTGGAGATGGTTGGGACCCTGGGTATCCAACTGTGGGAATGGAGAGGATTGGAGCCCTGGGTAACTGACTGGGGGCATGGAGAGGGTTTGAGGTCCAGGATGTTCAAATGGGAGCCTGGAAAGGGCTGGATCTCTAGGTATCTAACTGGGGACCCAGAGAGGGTTTGTGGCCCAAGGTATCCAGATGGGAGCCTGGAGAGGGTTGGGGCTCTAGGTATCTAAGTGGGGACCCAGAGAGGCTTTGTGGCCCAAGGTATCCAGATGGGAGCCTGGAGAGCGTTGGGGGCTCTAGGTATTCAACTGGGAAACTGGAGTGGATTATGGCCCTGGGGTCCTGGGTATTCAAGTGTAGACCCAGAGAGGGTATGGGACCTAGCATATCCAATTTGGAGCCTGGAGAGCCTGACACTAGGGCCCCAACTGGGGGATTAGCAATGGTGGGAGCCCAGGGTATCCAACTAGGAGACTTGGGAGGGTTTGGAGCCTTGGGTACCTAGATGGAAGTCTGAAGGGGGTTTGGGGCTCAGAGTAACCAAATGGTGCACTGGAGAAGGTTGAGGCCCCTGGTATCTGCCCAGTTTGCTCCCCTCTAACCCCTGATTATGGAGGCCCTATTAGCAGGATGGCAAGGAGACGCAGAGACGCTCCCATTAATCCCCCGCACATTTCATCCCACTGGAGTGATCTGAGGAGCTGAAAGAAAAAAATGACAATTACAGGAATTGCACCCAATGACTTTCCCAGCAACAATCGGATCATTAAAAATCCCCTTCACTCCCCCCAACTCTGCTATTAATAATTACCATGTGTGGCCAGAGCATTAATTAAAAATAAAACATCCCTGGAGGGGACGATGACTTCCTAATTGGAAGAAAGGTGACCGTGCAGAGCGGCCGAAGGTTGGGAAACTTCCAGCTGTGAGATAAGACATTCAGGAGGATTAAAGTGGAACTCTGGCCAAAGATTCTTTACTCACAGGAGAAGTCAGAGCTTCTGTCAGGTCCTGGAGATTCATTTTTACTTCCCATGTGGTTACTGCTACCTCCATCCCCCCATTATTCAGTTTTGTATGGACTTTTGCGTGTCTCCCCCATTATAGGAAAGCTATTAGGAGGGATCCTCATGCTGCAGCAAAAGACTGAGTCCCTCTCTTGGCTTTGTGCTGTAAGGAATTTGGAACCAACCATATCTCAGGGAGATCCGGTCTATGTCCACCTTAAATGTGGTCTTCCTTCGCTGAACCTGTTGGGTACATTGGCATGTCCAACCAACAATACCATCAGATTGTAGAGCCCTGTGTGGCACCAGCCCTCATTTTCTGCCCAGTGTGGAGCTAAGTTCTGACTTCACAGTCCCATCTTTCAGTTTTGAGTGGAATGCTGTTCACCTACCAGAAGAATATGCGGAGGATATTGGCCACCAGCAGAACCAGACAGACCCAGGTGGAGAAACCCTCTGTGTTGGAGGTCCTCTTAATTTCCTGATACTGGGGGATGTACGGGACAATGCCTCCAACCACCATGAGACAGGACGAGGCCCAAGAGAAGAGGAGCCAGCCGCCATCGCCATCCGCGTCCATCATCCTCTACACACAGCACTTTCCTGAGAAGAGAAAATCCCCATCGTTGGTCAAACCAAGTGGTCAAGTTATAAAGGAATTCACTGTGTCAATGCCTCAGCATGAGGATAATGCCCATAGTGTCAATAATACGTGTATTTCCTATGATGGCTAGCTCCATCTAGTGGCCGCAATGCATTATTTTTCTGATTGTGATATTTCAGGAAAATACCACATTATGGCCACTAGATGGAACTGACCATCATAGGAAATACACATCTTACAGATTATGGGGATTATTCTCATTCTGAGGCATTTGCACAGCACATTTTATATAAATAGACCCTGTAGTTTACATGTTTTAAAGTGGACCAGTCATCAGATATAATTCCATAGTAAATGCAACATGCTGAGTAATGTGTCAAAGATCACAGTACTCCCCCTGACAATGCCTCCATCTGATTTTCTCTCCATATGGACAGCGCCATCTTTGTTCATGCATCATCCAGAATCACCATCTACTTTCTGGACTGAGATGTCATCTCAGGGATGCCACAACCATGTAAACCCTGGTGCCCAGGGGAGGGCTGGGCCAGGTGGCAGGGTGGCAATTGCCCCCCAGGCCACCCTAACTTACATTCAAAATGGTTGACGACCGCTGCAGCTCACACTTTTTTCTTCTTGTGGAGGAAGGTAGGGGCCAGGCAAAGGGGGGGCACTGGCGAGGCTGCATTGGTGGGCACTGGTGAGGCTGCATTGGTGGGCGGTGAGCCTGCATTGATGGGCACTGGTGAGGCTGCATTGGTGGGTGGTGAGGCTGCATTGATGCATTATTTTTGTTAAAGCTACTTTGTTGCTATTAACATTAAATTATGTTACCACATTGTATCATATTTGTCTTGCTTCATAACATCAATATCCGTTATAAAACCAGGTGGGCATGGATGGTGAGCTGATTCGGTGGTTCAATGGGCCACTTGACTGGACTTGCCCCCCAGGCCTAAGGCTGACAGCCCTCCCCTGCTGGTGCCTATGCAGTTCTGGGCTGTGTTCACAAATGTCTGACGCAGATCACATTGATCAGTACCTCAGTGATCAGCCCACATTGTGACTTTTGATTTTTACAATGTTGCACTCCCTCAGTGATCAGACTGCAACGTTATAACTTTATAGCTACTGCAGTCTCTCACCTTGTGACTTGATCATTGGGGGAGGGGAGAATGAGGAAATCATCAGACTGATGACATCATCTGAGCCTAGCCAAAGTCACCGACTGGGGTTCAAGGATGACTTTTTAATAATAAAGCCCTCATTCCCCCAATGCGATTTGACTGTTACAAATCGCAACGTAAGTTCCACCCTATTTTCAGCAATATCAAAGTAGTTTAAATCATTGTGACTCAACTTTGAAAAACATTCCTGGACTACTTTTCTGTGATTTCATAGCGACTTCTGCAATCAGAAAGGATCGAATGGCTGCACACTCACATCGCTGCAAAAATGGCTTTATTGGATCAAAATCCATAAAAACATCCAACACAGCCCGGCAGAGGACCTTCAGTTGACGCGTTTCACACGAGAGATCGTGCTTTGTCAAGACCACACAGGGATGCATCTCCTCACCCAATATAAATATACATAAATGGGCACAGGTGTTACTAATTATCCACTTACAATACAACCCCAACAGTCAATCATGTGTATAGCCAAAGATTCCTGAGAACAACAAAGACAAATAAAACATTATAAACATCTAAAGGAAAAAGGTAAAGACAAAACATACACTGAAATAAACCAAATACAGTAAACAAACCATCATGGAGGATATTCTTGTGCGTCTCATCACATAAACATAAAGCCACAAAAGTAAGAACGAAACACAATGAGTGCATACCACTTCTCTCCGCCACCTGAAGAGCGACACCAAACTAGATTGCTTTTCCATTTGTATAAATAAATCACTCCCAGATTCTGGTGGCCAACACCAGGGCAGGATTAACACAGGGGCTATTGGAGCTGCAGCTCCAGGCCCCTACTTTAAGATAGGCCCAGCCCAGTGAGTCACTGATGCTGCCCTGCCCTGCTTGTGTACACATGATTGATATGTAAATCCTCAGCACCAGGCCCATGATGTTCTTAATCCCTGGCTAAAACATATGAATGCACTCACAGAAGAATGCACAGAACAACCCAATAGGGTGAATGAGTGCAGTGAGCGCATATCACTTCTCTCCGCCACCTGAAGAGCGACACCAAACTAGATTGCTTTTCCGTTTGTATAAATAAATCGCTCCCAGATTCTGGTGGCCAACAAGTGTGAATGCACCCACCTGGTGGGTGTTCTGTGCGTTCTTCTGTGAGTGCATTCACACTTGTTGCCAACTAGAATCTGGGAGCGATTTATTTATACAAATGGAAAAGCAATGTAGTTTGGTGTCGCTCTTCTGGTGGTGTGCAAGTAGCATATGCACTCACTGCACTCATTTACCCCATTGGGTTGTTATGTGCGTTCTTCTGTGGGTGCATTCATACGCGTTGGCCACTAGAATCTGGGAGTGATTTATTTATAAAAATGGAAAAGCAATCTAGTTTGGGGTCGCTCTTCAGGTGGCGGACAGAAGTGATATGCACTCACTGTGTTTCATTCTTACATAGAGTTTGTGGCTTTATGTTTATGTGATGAGACGCACAAGAATATCCTCTGTGATGGTTTGTTTACTGTATTTGGTTTATTTCAGTGTATGTTTTGTCTTTACCTTTTTCCTTTAGATGTTTATAATGTTTTATTTGTCTTTGTTGTTCTCAGGAATCTTTGGCTATACACATGATTGACTGTTTGGGATTGTGTTGTAAGTGGATAATTAGTAACACCTGTGCCCATTTATGTATATTTATATTGGGTGAGGGGATGCATCCCTATGTGGTCTTGACAAAGCACGATCTCTCGAGTGAAACGCGTCAACCGAAGGTCCCTTGCCTGTCTGTGTTGGATGTTTTTATGGATTATATTATATATAATAAAGCCATTTTTGCAGTGATGTCAGTGTGCAGCCATTCGATCCTTTCTGATTGCAGTCTCTCTGCTGGCAGTGCCAGGGCATGCCCCTCCTCACCTGCAGTATGCCAGGGTCACTCACCTGTGAACAGCGCTTACTCTGTTGCATTGACTTCTGTTAAATGAAGTCGCAAGCCACAATGAAATTGGAGATCCAAATTGCACTGAACTGCGGATTTGAAATTGCGCTGAAGTAGTGCAATTTCAAAGCCTCACTGGGGTGAACCAGGGCAAAAGGAGGAGCGTGTCTGAAATATGATAGTAAAACCATTTGTGGATTGTGATTGTTGAAATGAATTTAAATCCCATCACTAAGAGTTAACCCTGCGCATTGTGTCCTCCTGACGCGTGGTCAGTGTAGCGCAGCGGCAGATCCTGCTTCTGCTCTCCCGATGAAAGATGCCGCTGCCTCCCTCTCCACGTCCTGTTTGCCTTGCTCTCCAATCCATCAAACATGCTGATATGGAAAACCCTGAACCCGCTCCTTGCCCCCCCCCCACTGGGCGTCGGTGCAAATAAAACCTCAAATCAGTCAAATCGCAGAAAAATAAAAAAAAGTAAAAGAACGGGATCAGGAATGGTGACATAATGACAGATAATAAGATGACACGTCACATTTGTGGACAGGAGAGTGGAGCATTCAGTGTGGACAGGACCACCACTAAAGCGGTTGTATACCCCCAAAAGGCATTTTTACCTACAGGTAAGCCTATAATAAGGCCTATAATAAGACTTACCTGTAGGTAAAGTGAATATCTCCTAAACCTGTACAGATTTAGGAGATGTTCCACTTGCATGCAGCTGCTGACGTCACGGCGCATGCGCATTAATGTCCCGGCGAAGGCCTGGAGCGACCCTGCCGGAAAGTCTGCAGGAAAGATAGGCTCCCGCACACACAGGGCCGTCTTAATAGCATCATGGGCCCCTGGGCAAAGTATTGCATCATGGGCCCCTACCACCCTGCCCCAATATTCGCACCTACTCTCAAGAATTAAAGTATAGATGGTTGAGAGAATTAAACATATATTCATTAGTACTTTAAATAGAATACAGCTATCCCGGGAAAGCTTAGTAAAAAGCGTGACTGTCCCAGCAAATCCAGGACAGTTGGCAAATATGATGTAATGCAAGATTATCATGGGCCCCCCCCCATGCACCTAGGGCCCCTGGGCATTGCCCAGGGGTGCCCATGCATTAAGACAGCCCTGCGCACACATGCTCCACTCACAGCGCCGAACCCAGAAGAGTTCCCACAGGAAGATGTCAGTTCCCTCTGCGGGGACCGGACAGCCCTGCAGGAGCTTCATTCTAAGATAAGTATTTTATAATGAGCTAGTATGCGGCGCATACTAGCTCATTATGTCTTTCCCTTGCAGGTTTTTTTTTTTTGGTAGACAACCACTTTAATCATCACAGCTCCACCTTATTACATTACCTGGCGACTTTCACCTCCACTGTCACACAGTGTGTGGAGGGACATTAGAGTGTAAGCTCTTCTGGTGCAGACTGATTCCACTTATTCAATGTTCTCTCTACAACACTGTGGCATTTGTCAGAGCTACATAATCGTATAATAATAATAGCAATGGGACTGTGGGGGGGCATTAGAGTGCAGAGTCTGATGTGACTGGCTCTGTGCTCTCTGTACAACACTGCGGTATGTGTCAGAGTTACTTGAAAAGTATTCATACCCCTTGACATTTTCCACATTTTGTCATGTTACAACCAAAATCTTAAATTTATTTTATTGGGATTTTATGTAATAGACCAACACAAAGTGGCACATAATTGTGAAGTGGAAGGAAAATGATGAATGCTTTTCAACATTTTTTACAAATAAATATGTGAAAAGTGTGGGGGGCATTTGTATAGCACCCCCCTGAGTCAATACTTTGTAGAACCGCCTTTCACTGCAATTACAGCTGCAAGTCTTTTTGGGGAAGTCTCTACCAGCTTTCCACACCTAGGGGAGGACATTTTTGCCCATTCTTCTTTGCAAAATAGTCCAAGCTCTGTCAGATTGGATGGAGAGCGTCTGTGAGCAGCAATTTTCAAGTCTTGCTACAGATTCTCAATTGGATTTAGGTCTGGACTTTGACTGAGCCATTCTAACACATGAATATGCTTTGATCTAAACCAGTGGTCTCCAAACTGCAGCCTACGGGCCAGATGTGGCCCTTTGCTTACCTTTATCCGGCCCTTAGGGCATTATTCCTTTCACTGACACCAAGGATGGGGCACTATTCATCCCACTTACACCAAGTAAGTGTCAAAGTAAGGGTGTCAAAAATCCTTGCACCAACCCTGTGTGAACCTCTGGATTGGAGGAGGTGATAAGACCCTCTGTCACAAAAAACAGAAAAAATCCATATGGTAAACCGCTACAAAATGTATTAAAATAGCAAAGCAATTCATGTGTAAAAGGCAATAAAATCTCTCATTCCACCGTGCAATGCAATTAAAACAACACACTTGTTTGAGTACCTTGTGGCCGGTCACAAAGGAACAACTCTGCGCTGCAGTGGTGAAATGCTATCCAGGAGCAACCACCCGCTCCACATGTGGGGGGAACAAGAACCGGGACCCGGCTGGCGGTCAGATGAAGAGAACCAAACACCTCGATACTTGCTTTGCTATTTTTTTTTTTTACCAATGAAAAGTTTTTATTAAATATTTCACAATCCAGACAAGTGTAAAATGGCAACCTCACATTCCACAATTGTATTATACCGTACAGATCATGTCCATCTCCACATTGTACATTTCAACTTTACGCCATAGGCAAGCCCAGCAATCTGTCCATGATCAAGTCCTCCGGGGCTAGCCTCGGTACATCAAGCCATCTTCCCCATATTTTTTCAAATTTAGAGGTGCACCCCCTATGCTGATAGATCATTTTTTCCATTCTCAGGGTTTTACCCACTGTCGCTATCCATTCTCCAACTGTCGGAGGGGACTCAGACTTCCAGTGCACCATAATCAGTTTGCGGGCCAGGAAAAGAGTTCTAGTAAGAGCCACACAAGTCTGGCCTTCCCATTCAAACTCATCCAGGAGATTTAGTAGGCAATGTCTAGGATCTAAATGCACCGATACCTGAAACACCCTATTCAGTGTGTCCACAACCCCGCTCCAATACACATGGAGCTTGGGGCAGCGCCACAGCATATGTATCAGGTCCCCGTGGTCTCTTTTGCATCTAGTACAAGTCGGGGTGGGCAGCAGTCCCATACCATGTAGTCTGTGGAGGGTGTAGTAGACCCTCAGAAGTATGTATAATTGAGTCAGTCTTTGTGTCACATTCAGGGAGCATCTGTTCACCGCCTGTAGAGCCTCCTCCCACTGATCACCGTCCATCGGTCCCATGTCCAACTCCCATTTCCGTCTGGCTCCCGAGGGATATTTCTCGAGGTGCAGACGAAGCAGGGTAACCTTGGGATATAAACCCCTTAGAGGTGTCTGCCCCCCTAAGTTGTATAAACAACGGTGCGGTAGACAGGGTCCAATCAACAGTCGTCCCCTGGGCACGTATCGCATGACTCAGTTGTAAGTAGGAAAAATGCATAGTTGCTGGCAAGTTAAACCTCTCCCTCAGGGCCGCAAAGGAGAGCAACCTTCCATTATGGAAGATTTGGCTCGAATATACAATGCCGTATGCTTTCCACCTGGATGCGTTCTGAAGTTTAGCTAACTCAGGATAGGCCATATTGGCCCATATAGGACTAAATTCCGTAAATCCTGTCACCCCCTGAATGTGCCTGACCTTATTCCATACTTTTTGTATTAGACTGTATGTTGGGAAAGCTTTTTGGGACCTCCCGAACGTCCCCACTTCCAGAGCAGTCGGGACCGAACTACCTCCCACCGTGTGCAGCATAACCATCTGGGCAGCGTCAGGAGTCCCACCAGTGTGCTCTCCTTCCACACCCATAGTACCTATCAAATGTTGCAGTTGTGCGGCCAGATAATATAACCACGGGTTTGGCAATGTGAGACCCCCATCATCCTTAGGGCGCTGTAGCTGCTCTAACTTTATTCTAGGAGGGCGGTTTTTCCAAAGCAATGTACGATAGATCGAATTCACTATCCGAAATGTTTTTAACGGGATTACTACAGGCGAAATGTGTAACATATACAGCAATTGGGGCATAAGGATAATCTTTTGCTTTGCTATTTTAAAACATTTTGTAGCGGTTTACCATATGGATTTGTCCAGAGACTGTTTTTTGTGACAGAGGGTCTTATCAACTCCTCCAATCCAGGGGTTCACAATCAGCGCTGTTATATGTGGTTGTTCCTAGACTGTCCATTCATAGCCTCCACACCACTCCTGGTGATCCTGGTGCTGCTTTTTTGAGTCCCAGTCATACACCACATCCTTCCAGGGGGACCTTGTGCCCTAGCCACTGAGATCCAGACTTGTTGTAGTTGTTACATAGTTACATAGTTACATAGTCAGTGAGGCTGGAAAAAGACACAAGTCCATCAAGTCCAACCCATGTGTGTGTTTTTTTTTTTTTTTATTTTTTTTTATTTTTTATTTTTGTCAGTAATACGTTGTATATTCCCCAATGTTGTGGTCCCTTAGGTGTGCATCTAGTAGTTTTTTAAAATTATCTATACTACCAGCAGAAACCACTGTTTCTGGAAGAGAATTCCACATTCGCACTGCTCTTACCGTAAAGAACCCCTTACGCATCTTAAGGTTAAAACGCCTTTCTTTCATTGTCAGTGAATGGCCGCTTTTGTTACGCTTTTTACTAAGCTGTCCCAGGATGGCTGTGTCCTGGACAGTGTCCAGAACCTGTACTGTGCCCTCCTGCCTCCCCCATACTGTGTTCTTTGTGTTGATTAGTCTTTGATTTATGGCATGTTTTTTTATTGTTTAAAATCAATGTAATTGAAAGTACTAATAAATATATGCTTAATTCTAATAACTATTTATACTTTAATTATTGAGAGTTGGTGTGTAAATTGGGGCAAGCTGGTAAGGGGCCCCAGTGCATTACTTTGCCCAGGGGGCCATGATGCTATTAAGACGGCCCTGCCTGTCTGCTGTGTTCCTTGGCCTTCATGATGCTGTTTGTTCACTAAGGTTCTCTAACAAACCTCTGAGGGCTTCACAGAACAGCTGTATTTATACTGAGATTAAATTGCACACAGGTGGACTCTATTTACTATGTAGGTGACTTCTGAAGGCAATTGGTTCCACTAGATTTTAGTTAGGGGTATTGGAGTAAAGGGGGCTGAATACAAATGCACGCCACACTTTTCACATATTTATTTGTAAAAAAATGTGGAAAACCATTTATCATTTTTCTTCCACTTCACAATGATGTGCCACTCTGTGTTGGTCTATCACATAAAATCCCAATAAAATACATTTACATTTTTGGTTGTAACATGACAAAATGTGGAAAATTTCAAGGGGTATGAATACTTTTTCAAGGCACTGTAAATGTCTATTATTATTAGAATGTGACTGTGGGGGGACATTAGAGTGTAAGCTCCTCTGGTGCAGAGACTGATGTGACTGGCTCAGTGATCTCTGTACAGCACTGTGGTATATGTCAGAGCTATATATATGTATGATAATAATAGTGTGTGGCTGTGGGGGTGGGCATTAGAGTGTAAGCTCTTCTAGTGCAGAGTCTGGTGTGATTGGCTCAGTGTTCTCTGTACAGCACTGCGGTATGTCAGAGCTATATAAATGTATAATAATAATAGTGTGTGACTGTGGGGATGAGTATTAGAGTGTAAGTTCTTCTGGTGCAGAGACTGATGTGACTGAGCACTATGGAATATGTCAGAGTTATATAAGCATGTAACAATAATGTCTGACTGGGGGGGGGGGGGGGGGGCTCTTTTCAGCACTATGGTATATGTCAGAGCTATATAAATGTATAATAATAATAATAGTGATAATTATGGTGGAATGTCTAGTTGCCAGTACACACGCCCTGACTCGCCCCAATCACCGAGTACACGGTCGCAATGTTACAGTTGCACCGGCTCTCAGAACTGGTTGTGTAAGATGTACAGGATGGCTGACACATATCGGCGGGACAGCCTGAAGCACATATAGCACACAGGAGGGAAGGGAAGGGCACTGCTCCTTCCTGAGTGTGCCTGTAATCCCTAATCTAAGAGAACCTGTCTCTGTGCACCACGCTCTGCATAGAACATGATCTAATAATTGACAAGAACAAGGGTGATGATCAGGAGCTCCTCTGTCTACTATGCATGAGAGGCCCCCTTTCATAATATGATGCATACCAGCCAACAATAAACAGGCTGATATGTACCATACCGTACAGTAGAAAGGTTAAACTGCATAAAATTATCACTAGACACACTAGCCACACTTCCTCTTTCATGAGGAAATGTGCGATCAGCTCAGCTACAGAGGAAATGTTTTGTAACACTTTCAAGTAGAGAAGTCTGTTCCCTGCCACTATACTGCACAGCTGCGTCCTTGTTCTCTCGGTGGAAGCAGCAGTCTCTCTGCAGAGGTCCAGCAGTCAGTGATAGACCTCTCCAATCAGCAAAGCTTCCACTGATTGGAGAACTTTAGCTCCATCTCACTAGGGGGCGTTTTGGACCTTTGCAGAGAGACGACTGCTTCCACACAGAGTCCTTGTCCACAGCATGCTGACAGGGGACAGGCTTTTCTACTCAGGCTTTCTGTGTTTTCTAAAGGAAATGAGCTGTTTGCGCATCTTTTGTATTGATACACTTGGAATGGATTTACCGGATTTAAACTGAACGTTCAATTGGGTTTTAAATAAAAAGATTTCCAAGTGATGTTCAGTTTCCCTTTAATGTGATATAACAGAACCCATTCCCAGTGTGCCTCCTTTGGAAACGACATCCATCATGTCCCAAGACTTGTCCCGTGTGTCAGCCAGCAGAATGGATTACATGCAGACGTGATAAAGTAACACAGCGAGCGAGAATGATGTGCGGTAAACCAAAGTAACTATATAAAGCAGAATGAGAGATAGATGGTGATTGGTTGAAAAAAGTTACTGCCATTTCTGCATTATATCATCTTCTAGCAAACTACTCTGGGGATGAAGGGCTTGGGGTACAGTAGATGGTCAGCTATGGAGGGAAAGGGGATATAGGGGTTGGGGTACAGTAGATGGTCAGCTGTGAAGAGAAGGGGACAGAAGGGTCAGGGTACAGTAGATGGACGGCCATGGATGGAAGGGAACAGAAGGGTTGGGGTGCAGTAGATGGACTACTGTGGAACGAAAGGGACAGAAAGGTCAGGGTACAGCAGATGGAAGGCTGGGAAGGGACAAGGGATGAAGAGTTTGGGGTACCGCAGATAAACAAAAGGGGAGGGAATAGGATGGAGGAGTCAGGGTACAGTACATGGCAGGTTGTGGAAAGACAGAAAAGAAGGGGTACAGTAGAAGGAAGGCTGTAGGGGGAAGGGAACTGAGGGGTCAGGGTACAGTAGATGAACGGTTGTGGTGAGAAGTGGATGCAGGGGTCAGGGTACAGTAGATGGATGGTTGTGGAGAGACAGAAAAGGAGGGGTACAGTAGAAGGAAGGCTGTGGGGGGAAGGGGACTGAGGGGTCAGGGCACAGTAGATGGACGGTTGTGGAGTGAAATGGAGGTGTCGGCCGGTAGATGACATGGGGTTGAGGAGGTACGGGAAGAGAGGAGTTGGAAGGTAGATGACATGGGGTTGGGAGGTTGGGAAAGAGAGGTGTTGCCAAGTAGATGACATAGGACTGGGGAGGTAGGGGAAGAGAGGTGTTGGCAGGTAGATGACACGGGACTGGGGAG
>BLSH010050125.1:2072431-2082617 GCA_018402905.1 Glandirana rugosa
TCCAGGGTCATCCATCTACTATACTCGACCCCTCCTTCCCTCCAGGGTCATCTATCTACTGTACCCCGACCCCTCCAGGGTCATCCATCTACTGTACCCCGACCCCTCCTTCCCTCCAGGGTCATCCATATACTATACTCCACCCCTCCTTCCCTCCAGGGTCATCCATCTACTGTACCCCGACCCCTCCAGGGTCATCCATCTACTGTACCCCGACCCCTCCAGGGTCATCCATCTACTATACCCCGACCCCTCCTTCCCTCCAGGGTCATCCATCTACTGTACCCTGACCCCTCCTTCCCTCTAGGGTCATCCATCTACTGCAGGGGTAGGCAATGTTAGAGAGGTGGAGATCTACCTGAACAATACGGGAGAAGTCAAAGATCACCGGTCACAGTGTCGCCTCCTCACACCTGATTTAAACCTCTAATTGCAGGACTACCGTGTTGCAAATGCGTGCATTGCACGGCAATCATGGGTTTAAATCAGGGCAACATATCGCCTCCTCACCACCTATCACCACCTATCAACACACACTCGAATCACTTTCAGAGGAGCAGCACTTGTGCTCCTTCACAGGCAAAGTGATGGTAAAACAGCAGGATATAATAGAGGTCTATGGCTAAGCGCAGCAAACCCGCAGGAGAGCTGCTGGTAAACTGCACTTCACCCACAGTGTGTATAAACTGCAGCACATCAGTGTGAAAGCAGCCTTATGCTATGATGCCCGGTGTATTGCTTCACCGTGACCTGAAGATCTCTTCTTTCATGCTGCTGGCACCACTCTGCAGACTGCTAGCCGGGATAAGAGGTGGAGTGCAGTTGGTATCACTCCGCATGGTACGGGAGCCGGCACTACAGAGGGGGCATCGGATTATGCAGCTCTTGCTCCCTACTACTGCTCCAACTTTACAAGTATTCTCTCTGTATTGCACTCTGTTTGATGCTGTGGGATGGTGGGTCAGCAAACCCAGACCGAGATCTACCAGCCACCTGTCCACGATCTACAGGTTGCTGGCCCCCAATCTACTGTACCCCGACCCCTCTGTCCCCTTCCCCACCACATGTACCCAACCCCTCCATCCCCTTCCTTCCACAATTGACCCTTTACGTTCTCATGTATGAATGGTGGGAGTTGTAGCTCCTTTACACAGGATGAGAGAACATGCCGGGAGTTGTAGTCCCCCAGCAGCTGCAAGAAGCAGAATCAATAGAAATCGATCATTAATCATCTTTGGTGTTTAATTAGGTACATTTTCCCGATCACCTTAAAGAACAGAAGTCTACAATCCATGCACACACGCTGATCACCTTCTATTACAGAAGGAACAAATCCCCTTTCTGAGCACTTGCGCTGAATGGCGGTAAGCAATAACAATTACCCCCCGATGGATTTAAGCTTCCGAAAATGCCCGTCGCAGGCGGTAATTTCTCCTGTTTAATATTCAGCAGAAAAAAAAAATCCATTTTAATAACCAGAGGAGAGCAGAACAAAAAGGCAAAAAAGTACAGAAAATGTTCCTGCGGCGTTCCGCTTCGCTTAGCAACCACAGCGAAGGCGGCACTTTACAGAACAGCGCACTCCGCCGCGTCGGAAGATAAAGGATCCCCGCCACGCACTGAGTGAAAAGTCGAGGGTTGAACGCGCCTCCCCGCCGCGACAAGTCTTCGCCGTCATCAGGAAAATCCTTGGGATTAGAATAATAATTGCAGCGCGGTGTCAAAACATCACTCCAATTACCTGATTTCTGCGAGGACAAGAGTGCGAACAGCGAACGCTTTTACAGGGGCGGCAATTAGTCCAAATGGATTTCATAACACAGAAAGCCCTGAATGAGAAAACATCCCCCTACCCGTGCAGCCACTAAAATCAGCAGAAATCAGCAAATGTATATCTGCGTTAAAGCAGAACTCCGGCAAAGTACACAAATAAGAGCTGCGCCATGGACCAAAGGATTTACACAGCCATCCTGCTGACCTAGCTTTGTTCTGCTGCAGTTAAAGTGCTTGTAAACCTCAGACATAAAATCAGAACAAAGTATATCTCTCTATAGTGTGTGCTTGTCTCAATCCAAAGCACTAAGTGTCATTTCTGTCTGCTGCTTCATTCCTCTGCTATCAGCATGATTCACTTCTGACCAGTTTTCCTGACAACAAGAGAAAAAAGGTGACAGGGAGCTCCAGCACACAGCCTGTGATTGACAGCTTCAGCACTATTTCTGTGTGCTGTGTGAAGGGGGGTGTGCCCCTTTCCCACCAATCAGTGCTCAGAATTCTCCTCACTGAGCTCTGCAGTGTGTAATTTCATCTATCCATCCCCTTTTTTCTGAATACCGAGTGTTATAAATTCTGGACTTTGAAAGGATGTAGAGAGAAAAGGCTGCAGGTAAACAGGTACAACTTATGTGGACACATATATTTCATCACTGTGCATCACCTGAGTCCAGTCACTTCACTGGGTATATATGTATGAGGTTCCAACCATGTTAAAGTGATTGTAATTTTTTTTTTTCTTTTAACGACTTGCCGACCAGCCGCCGTTGTTATACGGCGGCAGGTCGGCTCTCCTGCACGAATCGCCATCCATTGAAATGGATGGAAACTGCATCAAAAATGCAGACATCAAGTCAGCCACTTGCACCTGGATGATGCCCATTGCCCAGCCATTACTGAATTCAGAAGTTGGTTCTGAGGTTGAGAATAACAGGAACATGAGCCTAGAAAGAGGGAAAAACACTGGTACACAAATTGGCATTCATGTTCCCCCAGCCGCAGCGTATTGCCAAGTTGTCTCCAGTGGTAATGATGATGATGAAGATGGAGGTGGTGATGGTGATGATGATGAGGTCACTGATGCGACTTGGGTGCCAGATAGAGCAGAGGAGGAAACTGAAGGTGAGGTGGCACAACCCCAAGGAGGCCGACATCAAGAAAGAGTAGAGAGCAGCCACCCTATCACATTCTGCAGCTGTTATCTCCTGGCCCACTTCCCAAAGCTCAGCTGTCAGGGCCTTTTTCAGCAAATCTGCAGCAGATTTTACAGCAAGGTCAATTCTTGCTTTCATCAAGAGCACCTCTATAGGGTTATGGTGGGAAGGCACCACCGACACCCAAATACCAATTTTTCTGCACCTGTTTGACAGGTGCTTATCATTGCAATTTTTTTTTACAGCAAGGTCAATTCTTGCTTTCATCAAGAGTACCTCTATAGGGTTATGGTGTGAAGGCACCACCGACACCCAAATCCCAATTTTTCCGCTCCCAGTGCACTACATTGTGGCCTCATCATACACACTGGCTCCCCAGCTGTTGCTGAGCAAAATAAAGGCAGCTTACAGGAAAAATTACATTTTTTTTGGCTTTATAAATGCAATTATTGCTGCAGCAGATTCTAGACATGGTACAGATCTGCCACTTTACAGGTAGACTAAGGGGACCCCCAGGCACTATGTTGGAAGGATTTTTTCACTTTTATGCTTTCACTTTAAAAATTAAAAAAATCACTGCTCCTTTAAAAATTACGTTTTTCACAAACTTTTTTTTCATTGATACATGTCCCCCAGGGCAGAAGCCGGAACCCTATAACCATTATATGTCCAATTACTTGCATATAAGCCTTCAAACTGGGCAATTTTGATTTTTAAAGTTCGGGTCCTATTGACTTTAATGCGGTTCGTTATCTGGGTCCGAACTTTTGCGGTGTTCTAAAGTTCTGGTGCAAACCGAACAGGGGTCCGTTCGGCCCATCCCTAATTATCAGTGCCCTGATTATCAGTGCAGCCCTATCAGTGCTGCCCTTCAGTGCCATCAGTGATGCATATTAGTGCCTCCTCATCAGTGCAGCCTATCAGTGCCTCCTCATCAGTGCCTGTCAGTGCTGCCTCATCAGTGCCTCCTCATTAGTGCCCATCAGTGCCTCCTCATCAGCGTCTGTCAGTGCAGCCTCATCAGTGCCCATCAGTGCTGCCACATCAGTGCTTCCTCATCAGTGCCTGTCAGTGCAGCCTCATCAGTGCCCACCAGTGCTGCCACATCAGTGCTTCCTCATCACTGCCTGTCAGTGCTACCTCATCAGTGCCCGTCAGTGCAGTCTCATCAGCGCACATCAGTGAAGGAGAAAAATTACTTATTTACAAAATTTTATAACAGAAACTAAGAAAACCCCCAGTGGTGATTAAATACCACCAAAAGAAAGCTCTATCTGTCTCAAAATAGTGATAAAAGTTTTGTTTGCGTACAGCGTTGCATGACCATGCAACTGCCATTCAAAGTGTGACAGTGCTGAAAGCTTAAATTTGCCCTGGGCGGGATGGGGGTAAAAGTGCCCGGTATTGAAGTGGTTAACTGCAGAACTGAACAAAAGCGGATCAGTGTGAAAGCAGCCTATTATCTACACTTATCTATGTTCTCTGCCATAATACTTGTCTGTATACTAATTAGTGGAGCAATCTCTCCACCTTCAACTATTGGACAATAAAGGAGCAGCAATAAACTGATGAGGTTACCTTCCTGCCCTCTCCTCCTGTCATGTTTCACATGCTTTGTGATAAGCCAATGTTATATGTATTCTTCTGTCCCTGGTCCCTCCCCTTCCTGTAGCTCAGATTTATCCTGTATAGTTAGCTCCACCCTTTGTTCATTTTCCCGTAATGCATCTCAGCCACGTTTCGTGGACTGGATCACATTATGTTTTTTTTTTTTTTTTTTTTTTTTTTTAACTCTCTTTTTTATTACATTTTCAAATATTACAATACAATTTATCGTACATATTTATCAAATGAACCATATTGTGACATCGTATTATAATGGTATAACAGCTTAATGATGTAAACACGGCGGTTCCCTGCTCTGTCAGTGGGGATATAAGAGGTCTACTGATTCCTGTCACTGGGATCAGTTAGATCTCTTGTGCCCATAACAGCCCAGTCCCCCCACAGTTAGAACATGCCTAGGGAACACAGTTATCCCCTAGATCTCCCCTTGCAGGTTAACCCCTTCACTGCCAATGGCATTTATACAGTAATCAGTGGATATTTAAATTTCTGATCGCTGTATAAATGTCATTGGTCCCAAAAAAGTGTCAAAATGGTCCGACATGTCCGCCGCAATATCGCAGTACCACTAAAAATCGCAGATCGCCGCCATTACTAGTAAAATATAAAAATAATATAAAAACCCCAGAAATTAATTCTTATCATCCGTAAACACAGCCACTTTTGTGCAAACCAATCAATAAACGCCGATTGCGATTTTTTTTTTACCAAAAACATGAGGAAGTATATAAATCGGCCAAAACCGATGAAAAAAAATGTTTTTATTTTTATTTTTTTTTGGATTTGTATTTTAGCAAAAAGTAAGAAAAACAGGTTTTTTTTGCAAAATTGTTGCTCTTTTTTTGTTTATAGCGGTGATCAGAAATGACGCAGAGGGGATCAAATACCACCAAAAGAAAGCTCTATTTGTAGGAAAAAAAGGACGCAAATTTTGTTTGGGTACAACGTCGCACGACCGCACAATTGTCAGTTAAAGCGACGCAGCGCCGAATCGCAAAAAGTGTTCTGGTCCTAAACTGGGAAATCCTTCCGGGGCTGAAGTGGTTAAAGCATAAACCTTTCTGTTTAGTTGTGGATGGAGTGGAGATGGATTAGAACCTCTGTCGGGTTTTCATTGCTGTCTCTGCCCCCCGTTAGGGAGATTCACCCTCTTGGTTTGCCCTGGTTGTCACCAAGAGTGAAGAAAAATCCCAATTATTGGCTTGTCACCAGAACAGGAATAGAGGAGAAATCTTCAATTGGGGACACTAAGCAGGGATTACCTCATATTAGAGGGATTTTCTCTCACTTCCTGTATGGTTATGGGACAGGAAGTGAAGGAAAATCTCCCCAATGGGACAGGGGGCAGAAAAAAACTGACGAGGGTTATAACCCTCCCTTACTTTATCCAAAAATGAAAAAACAAAAACCTTTGCATTTAGTTCTGCTTCAATCCTTCTCAATGGCTATATTTTTTTTGCTTGCTGCTTTACTTATCTGTGTTCTTTGTGCTAATTATCTTTATATTTTCTAGTGGACCAATCTCGTCCTATGGAACTATTGGACAATTCTCCCAGCCCCAGTAGCACGAAAGCTAAAGCTTTTTTTAATTGCATTTTGGATAAAGTATAACCCCTGCCTGTGTCCCATTGGGAAGCTTTCCCTTCAAGGCCCGTACACACGATGCAAAATTCAGACGGGAATTGTCGTTCGACAGCCCGTCGCCCGGAATTCTTACCGTTAGTACGCTCCTTTCCACAGCTGATTTGCTTTTTTCGTCAGACAAAAGCGGGATGCAGATTAGTACATTTTTGTCTGGCGACAACGCCACATCCGATTTTCAGATGGTTTGTACAGAAATCCGACACACAAAAGTCCAAAGTACAAACACGCATGTTCGGAATCCAGGAACGACCCGCAAGTGTTTGGTCGTGTAAACTGACGATCGCAATCCAGAATTAACATTCGTGACGCGGCAATTGGAATTACGAAATGCAGCGCACATTATCACCTTTTTAATAGCGAAATTAACGGAAGCGGCCCAAAGGGTGACGCACCAAAAATGAACTTCCTCTTTATACGCTCGTAGTACGTCACCAAGTTCACCTTTGTCGAACGACAATTTTCGTATGGTCAGTGTGCTTTACAAAATCATGGACACGCGCTTTTGACAAAAATCAGAACGCGGTCGTACGACAATCGAACCGTCTGTACGAGGCTTTACTTCCTGTACCATAGCCACAAAAGGAAGTAAGAGGAAATCCCTCTAAAGCAGTGATCTCCAAAGTGTGGCCCAGTGGCCAGATGTGGCCCTTTGCTTGCCTTTATCTGGTCCTTGGGGCACTATTCCTCCCACTGACACCAACAATGGGGCACTATTCGTCCCACTGACACCAACAATGGGGCACTATTCGTCCCACTGACACCAACAATGGGGCACTATTTCTCTCACTGACACCAACAATGGGGCACTATTCCTCCCCCTGACACCAACAATAGGGAAGTATTCCTCCCACTGACACCAATGGGGCACTATTCTTCCCACTGACACCAACAATGGGGCACTATTCCTCCCACTGACACCAACAATGGGGCACTATTCCTACCACTGACACCAACAATGGGGAACTATTTCTCCCACTGATACCAACAATGGGGCACTTTTGCTCCCACTGATACCAACAATGGGGCACTATTCCTCCCACTGATACCAACAATGGGGAACTATTCCTCCCACTGACACCAACATTGACACCACCAATAGGGGCATAATTCCTGCCACTGACACCAACAATGGGGCACTTTTCCTCCCACTGACACCAATGATGGGGCATTATTCCTACCACTGACACCAACATTTGGGCACTATTCCTCCCACTGACACCAACACTGATACCAACAATGGGGCACTTTTCCTCCAACTGACACCAACAATGGAGCACTTTTCCTCCCACTGACACCAATGATGAGGCACAATTTCTCCCACTGACCCCAATGATGGGCATTATTCCTCTCACTAAAGATGTGTACTTTTTATTCCCACTGACACCAGGACATTTTCTACTCCCAGTGGCCACAGTCAGGACCCCCTAAAGTCTGAAGGACAATAAACTGGCCCCTTGTTTAGAAAGTTTGGAGACCCCTGCTCTTATGTGAGGGAAACCTTGGGTGTCACCAGAATTGGTGTCCCCTTTGGATGATTTCCCCTCTATTCTTGTATGGATGACAACCCAACAAGTGGGATTTCCTTTTACTCTCAGTGATAACGTTAAACAGGACAAATGGAGAGGATGAGTTGTCTTAATGGGGACACAACAGCAATAAAAACCTGATAGGGGTTCTAACACTCTAAGGGCTCTTGCACGCGATACTCCTGTTTGAGCATCTACTTTTTCTGATGTTTTTTTTCTTGTATATATTTAGGTGCATTTTTGCGTATATGCGTTCGTGCATTTACGCGCAAATGCGTGAAAGCTTATTCTTGCGGTCTCGTTCTGCACAATATGTAAATGGGCATTTGCGCGCATGAGGCGTATATTACTGGCCAAAAAAGCAGATTTTTCTAGTTTTGTTTTACTGAAGAATGCTCAGCGCTTGTTTACGCGCCCGCGTGCAGAGGCACATTACAATTAATGGGCGGTATTTTAGCTCAGAAAAAAAAAGCTGTACTGAACTTCTTCTAAACTAAAAAGAAAAAGTTTTTCCGTTAGTTACACTGTAACATTGATAATGAATGTATGAAGGGATTATTTAGTGTTCTATAGCTGCCGGTAGTTCTGCTTTCATTTGATTTTACAAACTGAAGAAGCATGGCGGCGGAAGGTGGTAGACGGTGCGCAGTTTTCCTAGCGTTGGCAGATTTTTCTGGTCTGACTTGTTTGCCATTTGCCTATTTATTTCTTAGGCTGGTGGCACTCAGATATCAGAAATCTTTTCCAAAACGCCTATTTGATGAACGCGTTTTGGCATCTACAGAAGCTCCTCCTCCAAAGCAGGGGGTCGGTGGGAATCTCATTCCCTTATCATATAACTTTGTGCTTCACAGGAAGAAAATGAACAGCATAAACTGTAAATTCTGCTCCTAAAAAAATAAACAATTGCTCACTGAGCGCCCCCCACAGGTCCATCGAAAATATTTCCTGATGAGGGTGCTGGTTGGCTGTGACAACTGTCCATCAACATCTGATGGATTGTTGTAAGGAGATGATGGCATGCTTTACATATTGATTTGCAGCCTTGTGATTCGCTGACTACTTGTGTGCTGTGTTGCTGTATAACCGGGCCTCTTTAGGTCATGTAAAGTCCTGAAGCAGACACGACTCTAGACTCCCCATAAATTGCAGGAACACTGGAGCTCTGCTGGGACTGCTAAACACTTCACAGTGGATTTCAAAGGAATCTGTCAGTCAGGCCTGTCTTAATGCATGGGCACTGCCCAGGGGCCCCAGGTGCTTGGGGGCCCCATTAAATCTTGCATTACATCATACTTTCTATCTGTCCCGAATTTGCTGGGACAGTCATGCTTTTTACTAAGCTTTCCTGGGATGGTAATGTCCTGTGCAGCATCCTGGAACTAATACTGTGCCCTCCTGATCCCAGTTTTGTGCCCTCCTGATCCCAGTACTGTGCCCAGGGGAGGGCTGGGCTGGGGGGCAGGGTGGCAATTGCCCCCCAGGCCACCCTAAATTACATTCAAAATGGCCAACGGCCGCTGCCCGCTCACACTTTTTTTCTTCTTGTGGAGGAAGGAAGTAGGGGCCAGGGGCGCAGCCACCAACTAACTGAAGGCAAAGAGGGGCGCCATGGATACTGTTGGGCCCATTGGGCTGCCTCGGGTGCCTCGGGGGGGTTGCGCTGCCGGATTACACTGGTGATGTCTATCATAGGTGCCAGTCCAGCAGGCAGGACTTCGTATGACAGCGTTAGCAGCAGGTAAGCGGGAGATCCCCGCTCTGTGTAATCCAGCGGCTCTCCTCTCTCTGCATTGCAGGCTGCATTTGCATTGGATGGGCACTAGCGAGGCTGCATTGATGGGCAATGATCGGGCTGCATTAATGGGCACTGATCAGGTTGTGCTGATGGGCACTGATGAAGCTGCATTGATGGGCACTGATGAGGCAGTGCTGATGGGCACTGATGAAGCTGCATTGATGGGCACTGATGAAGCTGCATTGATGGGCACTTATGAGGCTGCATTGATGGGCACTGATGGGCGCTGGTGAGGCTGCATTGATGGGCACTGGTGAGGCTGCATTGCTGGGCACTGATGAACTGCATTGATGCATTATTTTTGTTAAACCTCCTTTGTTGCTATTAACATTAAATGATGTTACCACATTGTATCATATTTGTCTTGCTTCATAACATCAATAAGGTCAATTCACCGGGTAACTTAGTGGCTTAGTCGAGTGGTAGGTACGGGTGGACCAAAATCTTACCTATAACTACAATACTTCGTTCTGTTTATACTATGTTACACCATTGTAGTAAATTACAATTATCGTTGTTTCCTCCAAATTGTTTTTATTACGTAGTTACGTCAAGTAGTCACGGGTCGTTACGTCGGAGTGGTCACGGGTAGTTACGTCGGAGTGGTCGCGGGTAGTCACGGGTAGTTACGTCGGAGTATTCACGGGTAGTTACGTCGAAGTAGT
>BLSH010050125.1:2084890-2116421 GCA_018402905.1 Glandirana rugosa
TCGCTGGTAAATGTGACATATTTACCGGACCCTTTCCCTACTCTCTATCGTGAAGGATCCTGTTGTGTCCTTGCAGCTGCCAGTGAGAAGTAGAGGAGGGAAGCCAGAAGCAGTGCGGGGGGCACATAGGGGGGCCTGGGCAGCAGGAGGAAATGTATGGTGCACAGGGAGGGTGACAATTACTGGAACCGATGCATGGTGGCTCTCTCTGCAGCAGCTGAAAGCCAACAGGAGGGAAAAGAGAAAGCAGCTGCAGAGAGAGCCATACAGGGGATCAAGTAATTGCCCCCCCCATGTCAATCTCCCTCACTGTGCACATCCAATTCACCCAGGGGGAACAGTGATACCCCCTCATCCACGGCGCTGATGAGTGGTGAACAGGTGTGATCTTGACATGACGCGGCACAAACTGCGCCACCTCCTCCTCCGTCTGCGTGAAGCTGCATCCGCCCAGCCAATTTCTTAATGAACAATCTGACACGAAGACTCTAATTAAAGGATGAACATTTTCTGCCGAAGATCACAGCGGCCGTCTGGCGCTTCATCTGGAGCTGCCGGATCTTAAAGGAAAAAACGCACTGAGGAAAGTATGCAGGTCGTCGTTGTTGAGCTCTGTTTGAACATGCAGACGGCTGGGTTTCAATATGCGGAATCACTGACTTAGTACAAGCATGCAGCCAGTGAAGTCAGAATTCAAGTGGTTGTAAACCTTAACATATACCCAGTGAAGGGATCCTCCTCAGGTGATACACAGAGATGAAACAAATCCTCCTACATACAGTATCTCACAAAAGTAAGTACACCCCTCACATTTTTGTAAATATTTTATTCTATCTTTTCATGTGACAACACTGAAGAAATTACACTTTGCTACAATGTAAAGTAGTGAGTGTACAGCTTGTATAACAGTGTAAATTTGCTGTCCCCTCAAAATAACTCAACACACAGCCATTAATGTCTAAACCGCTGGCAACAAAAGTGAGTACACCCCTAAGTGAAAATGTCCGAATTGGGCCCAATTACCCATTTTCCCTCCCCAGTGTCATGTGACTCATTAGTGTTACAAGGTCTCAGGTGTGAATGGGGAGCAGGTGTGTTAAATTTGGTGTTATCGCTCTCACTTTCTCATACTGGTCCCTGGAAGTTCAACATGGGGACCTCATGGCAAAGAATTCTCTGAGGATGTGAAAAAAAAAAAAAAGAATTGTTGCTCTATATAAATATGTCCTAGGCTATAAGAAGATTGCCAAGACCCTGGAACTGAGTTGCAGCACGGTGGCCAACGCCATACAGCGGTTTAACAGGACAGGTTCCCCTCAGAAGAGCGCCTCACCATGGTCGACCAAAAAAGTTGAGTGCACATGCTCAGCGTCATATCCAGAGATTTTCTTTGGGAAATAGACCTATGAGTGCTGCCAGCATTGCTGCGGAGGTTGAAGGGGGGGGGGGGTCAGCCTGTCAGTGCTCAGACCATACGCTGCACACTGCATCAAATTGGTCTGCATGGCTGTTGTCCCAGAAGGAAGCCTCTTCTAAAGATGATTCACGAGAAAGCCCGAAAAACATTTTGCTGAAGAGAAGCAGACTAAGGACATGGATTACTGGAACCATGTCCTGTGGTCTGATGGGACCAAGATAAACTTATTTGGTTCAGATGGTGTCAAGCGTGTGTGGCGGCAACCAGGTGAGGAGTACAAAGACAAGTGTGTCTTGCCTACAGTCAAGCATGGTGGTGGGAGTGTCATGGTCTGGAGCTGCATGAGTGCTGCCGGCCCTGGGGAGCTACAGTTCATTGAAGGAACCATGAATGCCAACATGTACTGTGACATACTGAAGCAGAGCATGATCCCCTCCCTTCAGAGACTGGGCGGCAGGGCAGTATTCCAACATAACGACCCCAAATACACCTCCAGGACGACCACTGTCTTGCTGAAGCTGAGGGTAAAGGTGATGGACTGACCAAGCGTCTCCAGACCTAAACCCTATTGAGCATCTGTGGGACATCCTCAAATGGAAGGTGGAGGAGCGCAAGGTCTCTAACATCCACCAGCTCTGTGATGTCATCATGGAGGAGGGGAAGAGGACTTCAGTGGCAACCTGTGAAGCTCTGGTGAACTCCATGCCCAAGAGGGTTAAGGCAGTGCTGGAAAATAATGGTGGCCACACAAAATATTGACACTTTGGGCCCAATTTTGGACATTTTCAGTACAGGGTGTACTCACTTTTGTTGCCAGCGGTTTAGACATTAATGGCTGTGTTGAGTTATTTTGAGGGGACAGCAAATTTACACTGTTATACAAGCTGTACACTCACTACTTTACATTGTAGCAAAGTGTCATTTCTTCAGTGTTGTCACATGAAAAGAGAGAATAAAATATTTACAAAAATATAAGGGGTGTATTCACTATTGTGAGATGCTGTAGGTTGTACCTGTTTAACTGCAGTATTCTCTTCTCTACAAAAGGGAGGCAGATAGCTGAAGTTTCACTCTGCAGAGCTCAGTGAGGCGAGCTGATTGGAGGGAAGACACACCCTCCTCCACACAGGAACAGAGCTGAGGCTGTCAATCACAGGCTGTGTGCCAGTGCTCCTCCCCTGTCACCATTTTCTCTTGATGTCATCACCTCCTCTCATACTCGCCTCCAAGACTTCTCCCGAGCCTCTCCCATCCTCTGGAACTCCCTACCCCAATCGGTCAGAATGTCCCCAAATCTATCCACCTTCAAGCGATCCCTGAAAACTTTTCTCTTCAGGGAAGCCTATCCTGCCACCACCTAATATCTACACTCCTTTTTTCTCAATCAGCTCATCCCCCGCAGTTTACTGCCCTTTTGTATCATTTAACCCTCCCTCCTAGATTGTAGGCTCTAACGAGCAGGGTCCTCTGATTCCTCCTGTATTGAATTGTATTGTAATTGTACTGTCTGCCCTAATATTGTAAAGCGCTGCAAAAACTGTCGGCGCTATATAAATCCTGTATAATAATAATAATAATGTCAGGAAAGTTTGTCAGAATAGATTCATGCCGATAGAGGAAGGAGGCTGCAGACAGAAATGACAGAGGGATATGTTTTGTTCATATTTCGTGTCTGAGCTTTACACCCACTTTAAAGCTTTGTTTCATACCAGTCAGGAACATAGCATTTTTAAGAAAGGGAGGTCAGCGGTGGTGGCATACAACAGCTCTCCCATGACAGGTTAGCTTTACCTAACCATCTGGACTGGCTGTGGTTAATGGTTAAAAGGAAGGGGCAAGGAGTCAGGACACTCAGACTCCCAGCTGGTGACCACTGCCACCCTTCTCTCCATACAGCACAGAGTCCTCCTACAGCCTCCCATACTCTCCAAAGAGCACAAAGTCCTCCCCTTCTCTCCATAAATTGCAGCAACCTCCTACTGCCTTCTGTTCTCTCCATAAAACATAGAGCCCTTCCACAGCCTCCCCATTCTCTCTATAGTGCATGGCATCTTCTTGTAGCCTCCCCGTCCATAGAGCACAGAGTCCTCCTACAGCCTCCCATACTCTC
This sequence comes from Glandirana rugosa, assembly GCA_018402905.1. Lineage (NCBI taxonomy): Eukaryota > Metazoa > Chordata > Amphibia > Anura > Ranidae > Glandirana > Glandirana rugosa. The sequence continues at coordinate 2,088,418 of BLSH010050125.1, forward strand.
GCTAGAGCACAAATGCCTCTCCTTCTCTCCATAAATTGCAGCAACCTCCTACTGCAGAGATAAGCAATTAGCGGACCTCCAGATGTTGAAAAACTACAAGTCCCATCATGCCTCTGGATGTCATGCTTGTGGCTGTCAGAGTCTTGCTATGCCTCATGGGACTTGTTGTTCTGCAACAGCTGGAGGTCCGCTAATTGCATATCCCTGTCCTACTGCCTTCCTTTCTCTCCATAAAACATAGAGCCCTTCCACAGCCTCCCCATTCTCTCTATAGTGCATGGCATCCTCTTGTAGCCTCCCCTTCCATAGAGTGCAGAGTCCTTCCACAGCCTCCCCCTTTTCATCACAAAGCACAAAAGCCTCTGACAGCCCACCCTTCTCTGCACAGAGGGCAGAATCTTCCCTCAGCCTCCACAGAGCAAGGTGTCCTCCTGCAGCCTCCACTTCTCTCCATAAATTGCTAAGTCCTGGCACAGCCTCCCCCTTTTTGCCATAAAGCACAGAGGCCTCCCTCTTCTTGCTATAAAGTATCTCCCCTTCCCCTCATCATACTTTGTGTCCTCATGCAGCTTCCCCTTTAGCCTTCACCCCCTTTCTTCTCTCCATGGAGCAAAGAGCCCACCCCCTTCTCTCCATGGAGCAAGGAGTCGCCCCCCTTCTCTCATGCAAGATTAATGATTGTCCATAATGACATTAATGTGGATCACTGCCAGTGGACCAGATAGATGGATAGAAGGAAGGTCAGTAGCTGGCAGAGCATTGTAAAACAGCACTAAAAATACGATTTTTGTACTTCAAATAATTTTTTTGAGTCCATTGAGGGACACATAAATTTAAAACCAGTTTGGTTATACTGCTGCCTACAGGAGGCTGGAACACTGACAAACAGAAAAACATAAGCCAGCCCAGTAAATTCCTCCTCCACTCAACATGCCTGTGCCCCTCAACAGACCTGAGGTACAGGACCTGAGTACACTAATCTCTCTCATAGCCAATGAGGGACACAGGAATTCAGAAACAATTGGGACAGCCACAAGCAGTGGAAAAAGCCACTGACTGTGCCAAGGTATCTGGCATACCAAAGGTACTGAAGGACCAATACTCGAGTCTGAACCACAAGGGGTGAACACTAGCAAGGCAGGGAAACTGCCACGACAGAGGGGGGAAGTCAACTCCGTGCACCAGACCAAGAGACAGAACCACCACCAAGGGAAAAAGCACTACTGCCAAAACCTTCAGCACAAGAAGCGGGAACTGGCCACCAATTCTCCAAAACAGGTGGAACAACCAGTAATCTAAAATTGGAAAAATAGGACCACAACAAGGTGGTCAACAGAAATAATGCTACTACCACAGAGATACGTCCCAGAATGACAGAACCCCACAGGGAATATGGACAACCAAACAGGTTCAACATAAGGCCAACCAGTCTATAAGAGAAGGCCCAAGCCTTCTAATCTCAACCTAGAGGTCAGGGGTGGGACGTTCCGGAGGTTGCGGGGCAGATAGACAACCTCCCAGACCAATGTCAATAAACATGAGAGCCCTCAAAGCATGATATCCTACTAGATAGCCAACCAGCCCTTAGATCTGATAGGAAAAAAGACCCTCAAGGATAACCCCCTTGAAGTCAGACTGACTAGAAGAGGTAAAAGGGTGAAACAAGGGCAAGCAGGAGAGGAAAACCTCAATCCAGACAGGTGCACAAAACACCAGTAAAAAGCCCATTGGCCTACAACACCAGTGGTGTCTCCGGGCTGATAGAAGAGCTCTGCCACCCTGCCTACCTCCGGGTACTAAATATTTAACCAGCACCGATCCAACAAAGCATCCCCAGCTAAGGAGCGGGCAAAATGGAGATTTTTGCCACGTTGCTAAGAATGTCTACCCAATTAGGAACAGGAACAAGGAAGGAGTTTGTAGAACTTCATCAATAGACTGCACATCAGTATCTGAAGGAGGATCCAGCATGCAGTGGTCAGGTCCCACAAAGGCCTCCGGACCAGCTCTGTCCCCACCAGGACTCCAACATAATCTCAATAGGAGCAAAACACCTCCTGCGCATAAGTGTGATAGCCTGGTAGAAGAGAACGGCACATCACGGGGGTATTCGTACAAGCCTTGCTGCCCTCTAGGACCAGGGACATCCTGAAGCCACTACAAAAAAACTAAAGAAAAGAGGGCGCACCAGCCTAGTGCATTATCCCACCGAATTTTATTACATTTAAAATCTGCATACATTTTACTCACAGGGCTACAGATGGGTAGTTCGATGAGCGATTTTAACTCACGTGTCTGGAGTATAATTTTAAATGTAATAAATATTGTGGGATAATGCTCCAGGCTGGTGCACCCTCTTCTGTTTGTTTTTTTGTAGCCCCAACATAATCTGCCGGCTGACAATCCAGGGAAGCACAAGGCCATCTACTGATGGAACCATCCTGCCAAGTAGGAAATGAGGGGCTCTAAGCAGCCAAATCCTTTTCCCCCCTAGCAGAGACCACCATCTGAAGAGAAGCAGGTGGCCTGGCCTCCAAAGAAGCCAGCATTGTCAAAACGTAGCACGTGGCACCATCCCACATAGGACTAGGCCAGCTGACTTGACTTCCAGACTCTTCCAGAGGAGAAGGCCTAGCAAAATGAGAATGATGCCTAGCCGAGCCTTGGTGGAAGTACCAAGTCACAGAAAGATCGCCCCAGTAAGATTGCCCCAACCTCTTTTAGGCAGCAGCATAACATAACGATTTCTGAATTTCTGTGTCCCTTAATGGTCAAAAAAGGAAATTGTTAACTAATGAATGAAATCCGCACCTCTAGCTCCAGTTTCTGCATAAAAGATATCTGTTGCCCAGCATATATCAGAGCTCCATCCAGTAGGGGTTGGTGCTCAATATTTTGGGAGGGGGGGGGGGGTAGCAACAAACCAGGGCCAACATCCCCCCGCACGCGGGAGATGAATGGAAATGCGGCAATCCCACAATGTAGATTAGGGGCCGGGCGCATGGATTGGGGGGGGGGGGGCAGCGCCCACGCATCCCCAGATTCCATCTGGAGAAAAACTTGTTTGAACACATCTAAGTACCTAAATCTATAAACCTTGTAAACCCCACAAAATATAGGAGTGGGAGGGGCATCTGTGTGAGCCAACCAGACTGATTGCACTGTGCAGCATTACCACTCTAGGTTGTGAACAGCGATGGCCCTTTAATATCCAATCACCGGGCTTGGAGGTGTGACAGGGACAGTGGTATCACCTTTTAGGCCATAATGCAGCACATGCATGTGAATTGAAAAAATGGATCAACAGAACAACAAATCCTTTAGCAGGTACAACACCTTTTGAAGTACATGCAAATCCAATCAGTAGAATCTTTTAACATGTTAATGTCTCTTCAAAACTAATTTTTAATCTTTTTGGATCTGCAGCTTTCATTAATGTAATCCGGGGTGATCCTGCCATGAAGGTTCTTGTTCAGGCACTTCCTGTTATAGGGGGACAGTGGTCTGTCCCTGTCTCGCAATTGTGCTGGTGTGGTCACCCTCTAAGAGAGGCTTCTGAAAGAGGCTACAAATGGTTGTTTCAGCATGCATTACATAAGCATGGTCCACTGTTATCACCATCAGGAAACACCACCCCGGGAAATGTCATGCAGCCATTGCAGCAGTGCAGGGAGACATGAAGTAGCTGCAGGAGATCAGCAATACTGAAAGGATGAAAACATTTACAAAGACAACCCCCGCCCCCTCCACAGAGCACACAGGAACAGAGCTGAGGCTGTCAAGCAGCAGGAGGTCCCTCCCCTGTCACCATTTTTATCTTGGTGTCAGCGAAACTTGTTGGAAGTGATCCATGCTGATAGCAGAGGAAGGAAGCAGCAGACAGAAATGACACTTAGTGCTCTGAAGTGAGACAAGTACACACTATAGAGGGATAAGCTTTGTTCATATTTCATGTCGGAGGTTTACAACCACTTTAATGAGAAGATACTACATTCTAACCACTAGGTGGAGCCGACATTACAGGCATTAATCTCAGCTTCTACAGCAAATGTATATAAATAGACCCCAAAGTTTCTACATTTCCCCTTCCCACCTAAAACACACAGGGCAACATCAACTACAAAAAGGTCTTTATTGTAAAAAGTAGATTATAACAACTAAAGTTTAAATGACTCCTTTGTCTCTTTTTTAACATTAAATAACTTAAGGTGACAGCAGTATCGCTTCTTCGGATAAATAAATCTAAAATTTCCCCAAGTTTTCTTTTTTTTATGTCTGAAAACAAATAATTGAAAGAATCAGAACACCAATAATAAAAAATAAAACACACAATTGTTCTAAGGTACTAAATAACCAAAGCACAATTCAGAGTCCTGCCAGAATTTATACAAAAATAGTTCAACTAAATCCAATTTTATTTTATTTCCGCCTTTGTTAAAAACTACGATCATGATATACAAAGCCGGGCGTTCCGATGTTCACAATATACAAAGCGGGCGCCGCGACGACATCTCTCCTACAAAGTTGGTCCAAGTTCTCGGAAAGAAGAAAAACAAAAAAAAAAAACTATATTCTTTCAAAGAAAATTAAAAATATATTTCATAAAAAGGAAAACTTAATTTAAGTCAATGCGTATACTAACGTTACAATATTAGTTACAATGTGAAATCGTTTGGGGTGCTGCCTGCGGGGGGCTCAATACTGAGACACGGGAACTTAAGATCGCTGTCGAGTTTCCTCTACGTGAAATGTAATACGTGTGGTGGTCCTTCGGGGATGACCTTGTGCTGGTATTCGGGGGCCAGGGCTGACCTCATGATGACATTCAGAGGCCAGGAATGACCATGTGCTAGATCTGTGATGGCATTTATGGGCCTGAATGAACCTTGTACTGGTGTTCATGGGATGGGCGGAGCTTGAGCAGTATTCGGGGGCCAGCCTGACCTTGTGTCTGAATTCGGGGGCGGACCTTGTGATGGTATTCAGGTGCCTGAGTGGACCTTGTCCTGGTGTTCAGGGGCTTGGCAGACCTTGAGCAGTATTCGGGGGCCAGTAATCTCCTTGTGCTGGGATTTGGTTCCTAAACTGACCTCATGCTGGGATCTGAGGGCTAAAACTCACCTCATGCTGGGATTCGGAGGCCAGGGCTGACTTCACAATGAGAGGTCTAGGCTGACCCTGTCCCTGAATTCCGGGGCTGTCCTTGTGCCGGGATTTGGGGGGCCAGAAATCTACTTGAGTTGGGATTTGGTTCCTGGACTGACCTCATGCTGGGATTTGAGGGCTGAAACTCCCTCATGCTGGGATTCAGGGGCCAGGGCTGACCTTGTGATGACAGAGGTCTAGGCTAACCTTGTGCCTGAATTCGGGAGCTTACTTTGTGTCGGGATTCGGGCGCCCGGCTGACCTTGCGCTGGTATTCAGGGGTCGGGCTGACCTTGTGTTGGGATTCGGGGACCAGAACTCTCCTTGTGCTGGGATTTGGTTCCTGGACTGACCTCATGCTGGGATTTGAGGGCTGAAACTCCCTCATGCTGGATGCTAAGATTGTGGCACTAATACAGTAAACAACGGTAAGAGCATGGCTCATATCTTGAGACCTCCCACCAGGGTTGCTGTTAGAAATCAAAGGGCCCCATACAGCCTACCTGACAGGGCCCCCTCCCTGGCCAAAAGTGACTGAGGACAAAGATGTATCAGTCCCTTCCTCTACAGCCTCGACTTCACAGATGAATGAATAGGAAGCGCTCTGAGGCTTCCTGCTCACGCAGACTGAAGCATAGTAAACACAGTTTACTATGCTTCAGTGATGAATGGACACAGGAGCGATTGTGTTGGCGCCTATCGGCGGTAGAGGAGGGAATCCGGCAGCACTGTGGGGGAAAGGGGCAAGCAGGGGGGTTCTGACAGGGGTGCATGTGCTAGAACCACTCCCTTTGCAGTGCAGCCAGAGGGAGGGAGAGGAGGTGCTTGTAGCGCTGCAGGGGGAGGCAGAAGAGGATCAGTGTCTGCAACAAGATAGTACAGCCATACCTCCTGCTCAACAGGTTCCTGGGCCCCCCTTTCAAACTGATGGGGCCCTGGCCCAGTACAAGAGGGCTGGCTGAACTGCCTTATCAACGGCCCTGCCTCCCACCCAGGCTTAGCCTACGAACCAATGAATGTTCACATGGCATCAGATGTGATTAATGAAGGGGAACTCCAGCCATAAAAGATACAGCAAGTTCTGCCCTGGGTGTCATGAAATTAAGGGAAAGCCAGCAACGGGGGTCAGACCTAAGCCCCAAGTTTTAGCTGGAGTCTTTTTTTTTTTCCTGCTAACTGGGGCTCCGTTACAGAGATTTCCCCTCACTTCCTGTTCTAATGACCACTGTTTTAGCAGATAGGAAGTGAGGAAAACTTTCCCAAGAGGGATGGCATTTTCATCTCTGTGCTTGGTCATTTGTCCTCACTTCCTGTCTAGTGAAACCTGTTACCAGGACAAGGGGATAGGTTAAACCTCCTATAACAGAGCCTCAGGTGGCATTGAAACCGGAGAGGAGCTCCCAATCAATCCCTACAAAAAAAAAAAAAAAAAAAATAAAAAAGGTTTTGGGAGTTCAACAACCTCGGGCCACATGCAGAATTTGTCAGTTTTTCAGTTTTCAGTAATTCCTCTGCCTGTCTCCTACCAGGTGACAGAAATGCTGTGAATCTGCGCCAGTTTATAAAAGACAATTTGATCCCTATCCTGCAACACCCAATGTCGATCGATTTGATGTCAAAACGGATTTATTGCTGGTGTGTGAGAAATAACATGATGGTCAACTTGCAGAATTGACACTGCTCTGCAATGGCTGTCTGCCCATCAACATGCAGCAAAAATGTAAACATTGGGAAAAGGGGGGGGGGCGTTACAGTGTGTAATAGCATTAATACCCGAAGCCTGCGGGACACGGAACCCTATTGCTTAACAAAAAAAAAAATTAAAAAAAAAAAGCACAGAGCTGGCAGTGCCTTTCATGGGTCACATGACATTTACTAATCGGTGTTCTGATTGGATTAAGGATGAGGATTCTCCTAGAAGAAGCCGGCCGCAGATATTGGGTAGGGTCCTGATATGCATTAAAGGGCCGGTACACGCATTTGAGGATATAAAATTACTTTCATGTGGATGTAAACGTTTTCTTGCACACAGACGACAACCAGTCGGGCAACCCCATTACAAGAAACCGTTTGCTGATATAATGGCATTTTAATTGGGCTGAACGCTGTTCTGTCTGCTAAGATCTGTAGCCTCCTTTAATAAAAGCTTGACAACACTGAAAATTGGCATTATGAAGACGCTGAGAAGTGCCCAAAATAGAAAAAAAATACTTTCAGCTGCCGCCATTGTGAATAAGCCCCAGTACATCCTATGGATCCCACATGGCTCCACCCACATCACTGATTTCCACAGCTGTTGTGAATAAGCCCCAATCCCGCCTATGGATCCCACATAGCCCCACCCACATTCTGCCATGGTATCAGATTGGTGAGGTTTTAGGTCATGCCAGCAAACACACATTGCCTACTGCCTGTGACTCATGCCATATGAAATCTACGGCCAGACAGCAGATTACTGGTAAGGTCAGTTTATGTATTTCTGTGTGGTTTGTATAAAGCTGGCCATACACCTAACACTGTGACCGTACAATCTCCTTTAAGGTGGCCATACACCTTACAATGTGACCGTACAATCTCCTTTAAGGTGGCCATACACCTTACAATGTGACCGTACAATCTCCTTTAAGGTGGCCATACACCTTACAATGTGACCGTACAATCTCCTATAAGGTGACCGTACAATCTCCAATAAGGTGACCGTACAATCTCCTTTAAGGTGGCCATAAACCTTACAATGTGACCCTACAATCTCAAGGTAGCTATACACCTTACAATGTGACCATATAATCTCCTTTAAGCTGGCCATACACATTACAATGTGACTGTACAATCTCATTTAGGGTAGCCATACATGCAGCAATGTGTGATCCATCCCAGTACGATGCAACCATCAAATTTTGGACCACACACATGGTACGGCTGAACGTGACATAAATGTAAACAATTTATAAACCGATCCTACAATCAGTCTGTATCATGATCGGTTTTCCAGCATACAGATATTTTTGAGCAATCAGAAGTGATCAATGAAATGGAATTGGACGAGAGTTCTCTGTGTCCAATGGCAGGACTCCCATTTCCAACCTGTAACAGATTCAGCCCCCGTTTGCACCGGAGCGCCTTGTCATGAGATTTTAAGCGCACAGGTCCCTGTAGAAATGACTGTGCATCAAAGCGGGCGCTGCAGCCACCAAAGCCTGGAAGTCACGTCAAAGCAAAAAATGTCACCAGCACACCAAGGATCTCCAGAGTGGGTCCAAAGTTTTAATCCGCGATCACATCGTTACAGCAAATTGCATCGTTTAGGAGCCTCGCAGGACCCCTTCATCATGACGTCACATGCCTGATGAAGGGGTCCTGCGAGACTTCGATGTGATCGCGGGTTAAAACTTTGGACCCATTCTGGGGATCCTTGGTGTGCTGGTGACATTTTTTGCTTTGTCATGTGATTTTACAGGTCAAATCGCATGACAAGTCACACCCTATTGTTGGCAATGGCGGTGCCACATCGATTTGAAAAAGTAGTTCTGGCACTGCCCTTGGCGATTTCTAGTGCAATGGTCCATGAAGCCGCACCGATGTCTTCCAAGTCTCACTGACATGCGGCTTTCAAATCATGCGATTTCAGATGAAGTTGCACGATTTCAAAGCCGCATGCAATGTGAACAAGGGCTCAATCAGGATAATGTGTAGAATGACCTAAACAGTCTAATTTGTACCCAATCAGGCCTTGCACTCAGGGTCACTTATGGGCTGGGGGGGGGCTATGCTGGGTCCCAATGGGTCAGCAGGGGACTGTCTATGGGGGACCCTAGTCCTGTACCCACAGCTTGGTTCAGGGACTCCCCTTTAGAACCTTTCTTCAGGCACGGCCCCACAGAGTGCAGAGTCACTGTGACGGGCAAGTGGGAGGAGCTGGGGGAGAGGGGCAGATGGGCATAAATAAGAGTCAGAGCTCGTCCAATGAAAATGTTGTGGGGGAGGGGTCCTGCCAGGTATGGGGCTCCATGATTTCTAATGGTGGTCCTGTTTTTACTAAATTGGTGGATCTAAAGGAGATTGTACCGTCATACTGCAGCGCTCTTGGTCTGCTGAGCACACATTGTGAAGAATATCCTGATGGGGAGAATGGTTTTCATCAATGGTGCAAACTATTTGCAGAAGTATTATAATGACATCACAAAAAAATACAACCAAATATCAAAATTACAGGTTTGCCTGTATATGCAGTGCCCGACACCCTCACAAACTGCGCATGACCCTGCCCCCTCCCCTACAGCACACTGACACAGTTCATGTATTTACAAAGAATGTAATCTTATCATCCTGTTGCCATGTCTGTCTGGCCACGCCCCCTCCACAAAACTGACGCAGTTCATGTATGGGCGAGGATGTGACCTTGCGATCCTGTTGATGTGTCTGTCTGGCCCCGTCCCCTCCACCACAGGTCATGTATGGGCGAGGATGTGATCTCAGGCTCCAGTTGATGCATCCACTGGGCCACGCCCCCCTCCAGTACACCAATGCAGGTCATGTATGGACGAGGATGTGATCTCAGGCTCCGGTTGATGCATCCACTGGGCCACGCCCCCCTCCAGTACACCAATGCAGTTCATGTATGGGCGAGGATGTGATCTCAGGCTCCGGTTGATGTATCCACCTGGCCATGCCCCCCTCCAGCACACTGACGCAGTTCATATATGAGCAAGGATGTGACCTCAAGCTCCTGTTGATGTATCCACTGGGCCATGCCCCGCCCTCCAGCGCACTGACGCAGTTCATGTATGGGCGAGGATGTGATCTCAGGCTCCGGTTGATGTATCCACCTGGCCATGCCCCCCTCCAGCACACTGACGCAGTTCATATATGAGCAAGGATGTGACCTCAAGCTCCTGTTGATGTATCCACTGGGCCATGCCCCGCCCTCCAGCGCACTGACGCAGTTCATGTATGGGCGAGGATGTGATCTCAAGCTCCTGTTGATGTATCCACCTGGCCATGCCCCCTTCCAACACACTGACGCAGTTCATGTATGGGCGGAGGCTGTGAATTCAGGCTCCTGTTGATGTATCCACCTGGCCATGCCCCCCCACGCAGTTCATGTATGGGCAAGGATGTGATCTCAGGCTCCTGTTGATGTATCCACCTGGCCATGCCCCCCCCACCTTCTGACGCAGTTCATGTATGGGCAAGGATGTGATCTCAGGCTCCTGTTGATGTGTCCACCTGCCCACGCCCCTCCAACACACCGACGCAGTTCATGTATGGGCGGAGGATGTGATCTCAGGTTCCTGGTGCCATCCGATGTGTAACATAAAAAGGGTTAATGTGGATTAAGTGCTAATACTGCCGCTACATTCTACACTACACAGATCCCGGGCCTCCCCCCGTGGCGCGGCACTAACTGAAAAAGTAATAAATAATGGTGGTGACGCAATTCAGCTCTAGGTAAGGGCTGCGGCGGTCAGGCCGCACGTTAATGGCACTTTCATTAAGGGGGTCCAGTGTTGGCGTCACCCTGAGCGGGTCAGCAGTGCCCCTTGGCAGCCCCCCTCCCCCCCCACCGGATTGTGTACACACAGTACGGATAGATGGGCGAGCAGTCTCTGTCTTCCTCCTCCTGCCTCTCCAGCGGTTCAGAGTTCCGTGACGTGCATGGGATAGCTGGAGGGGTGAGGAGGTGTCGGCATGGTGATGTTTATACGGTGGATGTGACAACTGTGGCACAGGAGGTGCCCGTCTAGGGGGTAGCAGCGGTGACCTTCCTCGTCGTTCAGCTGCAGATGACAGTCCTGCCAGGAGAGGGAGACAAAGAGGGTCAGTGAGCATCACCATGGGCAGAGCTTTATAGAGAGTCCAGGGACAAACAGAACACGTTTAGAACTCAGGAATTTGTACTGGTGACCATTGGCCACATTTACAGAAAAATTATAGAAAATCCAAAACCTTACAGGTGTCACCAGAACAGAAATCGAGGAGAAATCTAATAATGGGGACATCTGTTCAATTGATTGATTTCCTCTCAATTCCTGTTGAGTCTTCAGGACACAAAGTGAAGAAACACAGATTGCAGAAAATTCACAAAATGTGCCCCACCAAATGGGGAAAAGAAACATATACACTCACTTAACAGTTGTGGACACAGGGCATTCAACACACACCAAAAAACCTTCATGGGAGGTACACAGGGAGCAAGTAGCACATCCTGTCCTTCTACCCCACTGCCGATCCCCTCCTCACACTTGCTGACAATTCCCAAATGTCTAGATGACAGCCCAGAGGTGCTGTGCAAATACAACAGTAATAGCTGTAAAAAAACAAGGTTTATAAACATTGTTCAGGCAGAAGATAAACAAGGTTACTTTGTATCTCTCTAGCTCCTGTCTGAACAATGTTACTTTGAATCTCACTATAATCATTGATCAGGGAGGAGATCGAGATACAAACAATGTTACTTTGTAACTCGCCATCTCCTGCCTGAACAATGTTTATAAACAATGTTACTTTATAATCATTGTTCAGGCAGGAGATAAAAAAATATGTTACTTTGTATCCCTCTATCTCATGCCTGAACAATGTTTATAAACAATGTTACTTTGAATCTCTCTATAATCATTGATCAGGCAGGAGATGGAGAGATACAGAGAAATTCAAAGTAACATTGTTTATAAACATTGTTCAGGCAGAAGATTAAAATAAAATGTTACTTTGTAGCTCTCTATCTCCTGCTTGAACAATGTCTATTAGGGTTGCACTGATATCAATTTTTTTAAAGCAGTTGTATACTCATTTAAAAAAAAAAAAAAACCTGAAAGGGAAAGGCATAATGAGCTAGTATGCACCGCATATGAAATACCTCAGAACGAAGCTCTGTCAGGGCTGCTCAGTCCCTGTAGAGGGAGCGGACATCTTCCCTCGGGGGGATCCTTCCGGGTTTGCGGCTCCGGTGCTGTGAGCACCCGGAGCCACGAGACGTCACTCCCGCACATGCACGTGGGAGCCCTTCTTTCCGGCAAGGTCCGGCGCTGTGTGCCGGGCCTTTGTCAGGACATCACTATTGATGCGCCTTGACGTCAGCGCCTCCTTTCAGGGGGAATATCTCCTAAACCGTACAGGTTTAGGAGATATTCATTTTACCTACAGGTAAACCTTATTATAAGCTTACCTGTAGGTAAAAATTATATTTTAGGGTATACAACCGCTTTAAGATCGAGTACAAGTACCGATACCTTTTTTCTCAAGTACTCGCCGATACCGATACTTTTTTATAATGTCATGTGATGTGACAGTGGTACTAATATGCAGCACTGATGATGGGTAGACGGTGTTAGTTTTTATTTATTTCGTTTTTTTCCCAATATATATATATATATATATATATTTTTTTTTACAATGCTTTCTTTTTTTGGGGGGGGGGGGGCGCGAGTGGACGGTGGCAGTGGTTCTTTTATTTTTACAATTTTACTTAAATATTTAAATAATATACTTAAATGAATATTAAATATTTATTTATTACGTTTCTTTTTTTTAAATCAACCCTGTAGGGGGGTTTTGGTGAGAGGTCAGGGGTCTAAACATCTCCCCTTTGAGACATGGAAAGGGACTGAGGACACAGATTCCTCAGTCCCTTTCTCAGCAGCCCTGCACTGAAGATGAATGGACAGGAGACAGAGGCTCCTCTCCATTCATAAACTGAAGCATCATAAACACAGTTTACAATGCTCAGTTATGAATGGATAGAGTCCGTGACTCTGCCCTTTCAGAAAAGAAGGAGATGGTAAATGACAGATTTACCGGCTCCTTCCTCCGCTCTCCATCCTGACAGATCTGTGATGGGACCGGGGCTGAAAGCCGTGGCAGGGAGAGGAGGAGAAGCGGTTGTCAGCTGCTTTATTGAAAACCACACAGGGAAATCTGTGACTGTAACTCCCCCACCGCCACACCGATCCCCCTGAGTGTCCAGGTATCGGATCAAGCATCAAGAGCATTTGCAGGAGTACAAATACTCCTGCAAATGCTCGGTATCAGTGCAACCCTAAGGTTTATAAAGTAACATTTTTTATCTTCTGCCTGACCAATGTTTATAAACAATGTTATTTTGTATCTCTTTATCTCCTGTCTGAACAATGTTTATAAAGTAACATTGTTCATAATCATTGATACAGAGGAACATTGTTTAGACAGGAGATTGATCAATGTTTTATAAACATTCTCTTTCTTCGTATCTGACAGGAGAGCAAAGTAACATTGTTTATAAACATTGTTCAGACAGGAGACAGGAAACAGAACTGCAGAGGAGTGACAACTAATGAGGCATGGAGCTGCTCAGCTATGAACTGCATTGGCCCGTATTGGTGATGCAGAGTGAGAAATTCCAACAGTAAAATGATAGTGCGTCAGACGCACTATTATGTCGCAGTGACCATTGTTTAGGGAAAAGCAGCACAAGTAGCCAATCAGGTGAGCAAGCGGATAGGAGGAGAGAGCAGAGTGACAAAGTTGAGCTCATCAGTCCTCTGCTTCTCCTTTCACTGTTCAATCACAGGCTGGGGGAGGACAAGACCTGTAAGTGATACTGTACTGTAACAAAGAAAAACCAGGACTCCAGCCCAGCCAGACAGGGCTGTGGTTTGTGGCAGAGTTGGGCAAATCTCTGGATGGTCAAAAATGCATTCCCCCTGCATGCATTTCATCTGTGTATTTAGATCAGCGTTTCCCAACCCAGTCCTCAAGGCACACCAACAGGTCATGTCTTCAGGATTTCCATTATTTTGCACAGGTGATTTGATCAGTTTCACTGCCTTAGTAATTACCACAGCTGTTTCATCTGAGGGAAATCCTGAAAACATGACCTGTTGGTGTGCCTTGATGACTGGGTTGGGAAACACTGATTTAGATGACCTTTAACTTTAAAAATAAGTTGCAAACAGGCAGGATTTTTAATGCAGAAGACATACTGGGTCTCTTGTGCATTAAAGGTACTTACCTGCCTGTCTGCACGCAGCTCAGTGTAGAACTTTGGCAATTTGAAATGACTGGACTCCCATGCATGCGCAGCAATGAAGTCATCTCAGCCCAGCCGAAGGGAAAGGACCGTGGATCGATGCCCTGAAGATGCCAGCAGGGAGCTGTGGGCCATCGCAGCACTGGAGAGAAGGGGAGCACAGCTCCGCTTTAAGCGGTGAGAATGCACAAAATGGGAAAATCTGTGAAGCGGATGGATGACCTTCTCGGGGTGATGATTAACTCACCTCACAGTGATAACACTCCACGTGGTAATCTTTGTCCATGGACACCACCCGGATGGTCTCCTCTGAACCCTGCAATACAAAAAACGCAGGTAAAACACAACATGGAGCAAGCCCAGCCCCCAATATCCCACAATATTGGGGGGGGTAATAAACATTTCTTAAATGAAGGTCGCAGAGCCATCCACATCCAGCGGACTAATTGTGCAATGTGTCTGGCTGATCGTGAAACACTAACAGGACGCCGAGCGGGGAGAGACACAAGGGGGCGACTCCAACCAAAACGCTGCATGTGGGTGGAGTTATGAGGGGCGAGCTGTATGTACAGGAATGCCCCGCCCCGGGAGTCCGGACTGTCACCCAATAGTGACACCGGCTTCCCTATCCCTCTCCACCCCTAAATTAAAAATGTAATTAGAGGCGTTCCTTTAACCCCTTCCTGCCGACATGGCGCATATATGTGACCTATGTAAAGTCTTTCCTGTGATGAGAGCGCCCCCAGCAGTCACCGGCGGGGACCGCAAACCTCCCGATGGATATTTATGGATGGAAGCTTTGCGATCATGTAACAGCCAATCACTTGACCCGAATGCCTCCCGGCATTTAGACGCTCTTAAGGGCTCTTAATTCAAGTTTCCTCTGTCTCTCTGGAACTCCAATACACCGAACATTCCCAAGTGACTTGCGTCAGGCTCTCTCCGATTAACCACTTCCCATCCGGGTCAATTCTGGCACTCCTCTTCTACATGTACAAATCATTTTTTTTTTGCTAGAAAATTACTCAGAACCCCCAAACATTATGTGGTATTTGCGCAGCGATTTTTCAAATTTTTTTTTAAGGTTTCATGAATGAAAAAACAAAAAAAAAAAAAAACAAAAACGAACACAGTAAATTTAGCCCAATTTTTTTTGTATAATGTGAAAGATGTTATGCCGGGTAAATAAATACCCAACGTGTCACGCTTTAAAATTGTGCACACTTGTGAAATTAAACTTTGGTACTTAAAAATCTCCATAGGAGACACTTTAAAATGTTTTACAGGTTACCTGTTTACAGTTACAGAGGAGGTCTTGGGCTAGAATGATTTCTCTCGCTCTAACTCACGCGGCGATACCTCAAATGTGTGATTTGAATGCCGTTTATATATGTGGACGCGACTTATGTGTTCGCTTCTGCGCGGGAGCACGCGGGGATGTGGGAGTTTTACTTTTTTTTTTATACTTTATTTTACTTTTATTTTTGCACTTTCTCTTTTTTTTAATCACTTTTATTCCTATTAAAAGGAATGTAAACATCCCTTGTAATAGGAAAAGTGCATAAAAGGTCCTCTTTGTGGAGAGATGTGAGGTCTATAAGACCCCACATCTCTCCTCCAGCCTGTGAAGCCTGAGATCCAAAAAAATAAAAAAAGAAGGATCTCAGGCTTTCCTGCTGAGTCCCCAGATTTGTTCTCTTCCGGCGGCCCCTGACGTGATATAATAACATTGCGCCCGGGCCTCCAAGGGCCATAGAGATTGCCAGGGACCATCTATGGCTTTCATCCGGCGCATTCTTTCTCCGGCTCACAGATCACACGGGTGAGCCAGCAGAAGCACCGGAGGGTGGCGCCGCCTGCAAGAACGATCAAGCGACTGAACTGCCGCTATGATTATTCTTACTGTGCAGGGAATCGCCGGCTGACAAAAAAAAAAAAAAAAAAAAAAAAAAAAATATTTGGATGCCAGCAGCTGCAGGCATCATTCACATATCACCACTGAAAGCTGAGGACATCATTTGACGACGTCCTGGTGGGAAGTGGTTAATTTATAGAGAATGCAGTGAGAGGAGTGAGACAGAAGACTATCTGGAAGAAAGATGTAAGCCGCTGCGTGACCCTACACTGATGAATGAGAGCTCAGCACTAGAGGGTTTCACATGTCACCTCCAACAGGAAGGATCATCAGCGTACCTCGCTCTCCTTCTCATGGGCACAAATGGGATCTCAGCCCTTCAGGGACTTCCTGCCCCTTTAAGCATGTTGTGACTCTACCCAGACATGCATAGGATCTCAGTGCTCAGGCATGCTTCTTTAAATAGGTCGCTTGTCACCATTCGGAGGACTGTCCCTATAAGATGGTCACGTCAGCCCCAACAGGATCAGTGTACCTCGCTCTACTTCTCATGGGCACAAATGGGATCTCAGCACTTTGGGTACTGTTCTTTTAAGCAGGCTGTAACTCCATCCAAACATAAAATGAGATCCCAGCACTCGGGAGGGGGTGCCCATTTAAGAAAGTCACATGTCCTCACTTGGAAGGCTGTCCTTTTAACAGCTTGCTGACCAGCCGTCGTCGTCATACAGCGGCAGGTCAGCTCTCCTGCGCGAATCGCCGTAGCTGTACGGCGGCTCACACAGGTGCAGTTGCGGGTGGGAGCGCCCCGTTGGCGCACTCTCGCTGCGTGAGTGTGCCCGCGGGTCGGGCAGACTCGATGTCTGCCGGCAACCCGTGATCACCTGTTACAGAGGCAGAACGGGGATCCGGCGATGTAAACACTTATTTCAGGTACTTGTATAGCGCTGTCAATTTATGCAGCGCTTTACATATACATTGTACATTCACATCAGCCCCTACTGATGTAGGAGGAGCTTACAATCTAAGGCCCCTAACTCACATTCATACATATACTAAGGCCAATTTAGACAGGATATAATTTACCTACACCATGTCTTTGGAGTGTGGGAGGAAACTGGAGTTCCCGGAAGAAACCCACGCAGGCACAGGGAGAACATGCAAACTCAAGGCAGGTTGGTTGGGATTCGAACCAGCGACCCTTTTGTTGCCAGGCGAAAGTGCTATCCACTACACCACTGTGCCGCCCATACAGGGCGGATCCCCATTTTTTCAGGGGACATGTCACAGATCTACTTTTCCCAGTGGTCGGGATCAGTTAGATCTGTCATGCCCCTGTCAGCCCACCCCCGACACCGTTAGAACACACTAATGCTGGCCATACACTATACGTAAAAATCGGCCGAACAAGTTTTAGAAAAATATAAGCACGGTTGTAAGAGCAAACGATTTTTCCATCATGTAATGACCGAAATGTGATCGATAAAATGTTCAACCGAAATAAATGTATCCGTTTTTCGTTCGTTTTGTCACATAAGCCCAGTGCAAACTGTTTGGGCGAGAAACATTAACCTTTCAATTTATCTTCCGTTCAGCTGAAGTTTTCCAAACCTCTCCTTCAATTTATCGGCTCAAACATCACAACCAATTTTCGAATCGTCCTTATTAACTGGACGGTAAACTAACGAACTGTCCAAATGACAGATTTTTGAACGATTTTTCATCTATTGTATGGCCACCATTAATCCTTCGATTGCCCCCTACAGTTCAAGCCCTGCCTGTGATATTTACACAGTAATCAGTGGCTATTTTTAGCTCTGATCGCTGTATAAATGTCACTGGTCCCAAAAAAAGTGTGCGATCTGTCCGCCGCAAAGTCGCAGATCGCCGTCATTACTAGTAAAAAAAATAAAATAAACTCTATATCTAGGTCATAAAATTGATTCCCATCATTTTTAGACGCGATAACTTTTGCGTAACTCAAGCTATATAAGCCTATTGCGGTTTTATTTATCAAAAATATGTAGAAGAATATATAAATCGGCCTAAACTGGGGAAGAAATTTGTTTTTTTTTAATTTTTTGGGGGGATATGTATTATAATGAAAAGTAAAAAATATTTTTTTAACAATTGTTGCTCTTCTTTTGTTTATAGCGCAAAAAATAAAAACCGCAGAGGTACTCAAATAACACCAAAAGAAAGCTCTATTTGTGGAGAAAAAAAAAAAGGATGTCAATTTTGTTTGGATACAACGTTGCACGACCGCGCAATTGTCAGTTAAAGCGACAGTGCCAAATCGCAAAAAGTGCTCTGGTCAGGAAGGGGGTAAATCCTTCCAGGGCTGAAGTGATTAAGCAGGTCACATGTAAGCAGCCAGGGGGACTGTCCCTATAAGCAGGTCACATGTCAGCAGCCAGGGGGACTGTCCCTATAAGCAGGTCACATGTAAGCAGCCAGGGGGACTGTCCCTATAAGCAGGTCACATGTCAGCAGCCAGGGGGACTGTCCCTATAAGCAGGTCACATGTCAGCAGCCAGGGGGACTGTCCCTATAAGCAGGTCACATGTCAGCAGCCAGGGGGACTGTCCCTATAAGCAGGTCACATGTCAGCAGCCAGGGGGACTGTCCCTTTAAGCAGGTCACATGTAAGCAGCCAGGGGGACTGTCCCTTTAAGCAGGTCACATGTCAGCAGCCAGGGGGACTGTCCCTTTAAGCAGGTCACATGTCAGCAGCCAGGGGGACTGTCCCTTTAAGCAGGTCACATGTCAGCAGCCAGGGGGACTGTCCCTTTAAGCAGGTCACATGTAAGTAGCCAGGGGGACTGTCCCTTTAAGCAGGTCACATGTCAGCAGCCAGGGGGACTGTCCCTTTAAGCAGGTCACATATCAGCTCCTGGCAGGAAGGACCAGCATGCCTCTCTCTCCTTCCCATGGAATCTTTGTGTTGTTAGAGTCCCCGGGGACGGTTGGCTCGGGAACTATGTTCCTGGGAAACAGCGCTTTATAATTAGCCGGCTGCACAGCGTCCAATATAAACACAGCCAGTGACGTCAGAGGTGTGACGGATGAGATACGAGGTGGGAACCCCTTCACATTCCAATCTCAGGTTGGGGGGGGGGGGGGGTGAGCGCGGCTCAGCTGGGAATGCAGAGATGGCGGGAATGGTCCGCACAGCCCTGATTCTGGGGTCCCCCATCAGAAGCCATCAGCATGGATAAAATCTCTATTCTAGCTGGAATTGCTCATCTAGGAGACTGAAAAGTCTGACCCCCAACTGACAGCATCACAAGTAAGTTAGGGAGGAACTCCGACAATTACCTGTGCCGGCAGAATCGGCTGGTTGCACGAGGCACATTTAGGTGCAAAAACTCTAGAAGAAAACAAAACAAAATTATCACAAAAAACTATACAGAATTCTGGGAATAAAATTCACATTAGATTTTTTTTTTTATCCAAACAGCAATACAAGAGCAGATGTCTGACTACATCTATACCATGTATGGGAGGGTGGATATCACCCGACATCATTATGAGGGCACCACACAGGGCGTATAGCGTACATCCTTACATGGGCATTCTGCCCAATCCGTGTGAAGGACCAGGATTGGTGAAAGGGCCTAAAATATTCACTTTATTCATTAACCGAACACTGCTTCCTCCTCCACTATCAGGCAAGACACACTGTCACCTTATATTCAGATTACTGATCCAGCACTGCTTCCTCCTCCACTATCTGACAAGACGCACTGTCACTTTATATACAGATTACTGATCCAGCACTGCTTCCTCCTCCACTATCTGACAAGACACACTGTCACCTTATATACAGATTACTGATCCCGCACTGCTTCCTCCTCCACTATCTGACAAGACGCACTGTCACTTTATATACAGATTACTGATCCAGCACTGCTTCCTCCTCCACTATCTGACAAGACGCACTGTCACTTTATATACAGATTACTGATCCATCACTGCTTCCTCCTCCACTATCTGACAAGACGCACTGTCACCTTATATACAGATTACTGATCCATCACTGCTTCCTCCTCCACTATCTGACAAGACGCACTGTCACTTTATATACAGATTACTGATCCAGCACCGCTTCCTCCTCCACTATCAGGCAAGACACACTGTCACCTTATATACAGATTACTGATCCAGCACTGCTTCCTCCTCCCCTATCTGTATATAAGGTGACAGCGTGTGTCTTGTCAGATAGTGGAGGAGGAAGCAGTGCTGTATATAAGGTGACAGTGTGTGTCTTGTCAGATTACTCATCCAGAACGGCTTCCTCCTCCACTATCTGAAAAAACACACATTGTCACCTTATATACAGATTACTGATCCAGCACCGCTTCCTCCTCCACTATCTGACAAGACACACTGTCTCCTTATATACAGATTACTGATCCAGCACCGCTTCCTCCTCCACTATCAGGCAAGACGCACACTGTCTCCTTATATACAGATTACTGATCCATCACTGCTTCCTCCTCCACTATCTGACAAGACACACTGTCTCCTTATATACAGATTACTGATCCAGCACCGCTTCCTCCTCCACTATCTGACAAGACGCACTGTCACCTTATATACAGATTACTGATCCAGCACTGCTTCCTCCTCCACTATCTGACAAAACACACTGTCACCTTATATACAGCTTACTCATCCTGCCTCTTCCTCCACATTTTTCCTTTTTAGATTGCTAGTTCTGTGGCCAACACTCTCTCTCCTGTACTACTGTCAATATCTTTTTTCCCTTTAGTTGCACTTGTCACTGGAAAGGTTTTGTGTACTTGTATTATCTGTATCACTCCCTCTGGTTTGTATCCAGGTGGATGATGGTGCTATAATAATAAAGCAATCAGTTGACCACATTCCCTGCCATGAGATCATAAGGGCTGGAACAGGTCAGTGTTCAGTACCGGCCAAAGGTTATTTAAGCATCAAACAATTTTTATTTATTTTTTTTTGGGGGGGGCAATTAAATATGAGCCGTGCCATGTAAATATGGCGTTTGCCCAGCAGTGCCTGAACCCTCACTACCCATGCTCCACGCTCTCTCTTGTTCCCTGTGGTCAGCAGACATTGATCTTACGTGTGATAATCTTTGACGCAGTAGATGTTGTTCTCCACGTCTACAGTGAAGGGGACACCGTCCAGGCACTCATTGCACACCACGCAGCGGAAGCAGCCAGGATGGTACGACTTCCCCAGGGCCTGCAAGATCTGAGAACAGACAGACAGGTTAATGGAAGAAGGCAGCCCCAGGCTAGGCAAAGGAATCACATGATGTACCGGCCCATCTAATAGAGGGCGGAGAGAAATTCCTAGTAATTGGATATCTACACATTTAAGCCCAAATCCATTCAAAATGAGAGACTTAAGCCTCATACTCACGGTTCAAATGTCGTACGACCGCACTTCTGATTTTTGTCAAAAGTGTGTCCATGATTTTGTAAAGCATACTGACTATCCGAAAAATTTTTGTTTGACCGAACTCAACGTCAGAAGTGACGTCATGTTTTGCATCTCTTTTTCCTTTCTGAGCATGCGTAGTCTCTGTCATACGATTTTTTTCGTAAGAAAACCCTACTAATGGAACAAAAATTGGACGTGCCGTTGTCGTAAGACAAAAATTTACTAGTCTGCACATCCAGCTTTGGTCTGCCGAAAAACTTCAATCGGCTGTTGTAAGGAGCGTACCAACGGTAAGAATTTCGGATGACTGGCGGTCAGACAATTCCCGCCCGAATTTCGCATCGTGTGTACGGGCCTTTAGGTGTTATCCCTGTTTCACACCAGTGTGATTTGTCATGCTCTTTGACAGTCCAAAAATCACATGACAAGTCGCACTCCATTCCGGCAATGGAACCGTTCAAAATAGTTGCAACTCAAGTTGCAGCGCCTTTGAAAAAAGTACTTTTTTGCGATTTCATGGACTTCTGTTAAATGAAGTTGCAATGAAATGGCACATCAAAAATTGCATTGATCAGGTGGCTTTGAAATCACGCTGAAGTATTGCAATTTTAAAGCCGCCCTAGTGTGAACCAGGGCTTATTCTGCCTGTTTATTGGTTCATAGCAGAAAACAGCCAATATGTTTTGGGGACCAAACAAACTCCTCCATCAGGGCTCAGGAATCTTGGCTGTGCGTTAAGGAGTTCAGTAAAGCTTGGCGATGCAAGCAGGGGGCTGGGGAGGAATTATGCAAATATCAAAATGCCTTGATGGGTGGGTGTCAGTCTGGAGGAGTGCACGTTCCTAGGCAGGCTGTATTTGCATGCTGACCACCCTAGGTAACAAACTCCTGCTGAACTTCCACGATTAAAAGGACTGAATGAAAGGGGGGGCAGAGACCATCACACTGCGGAGGAAACCGCTAGATGATGCTGGACGTGCTCCAGCCAGGAAATGAGGCGGGCTCTGACTTGTTGCAGCTTCTAATGCACCTTGTGAAAAACTCACAGTGTGCAGTAAAATCAGAGGAAGCCATTTCAGTCCAGGAGAGGAGCCGGTACAACTGTGCAAAAGGATGGAGGTCATATTTAAGCATCTACTAGACATGCATCTGTTCTATTAGCGGTGTCTGTTTAATGACACCCAGTAACGGGTCACCCTCTCCTTTTTGGGGCAAAGGGGAGCGATCCTTGATAGTGGGCCGTATCTGTAGTCCAGGAAAGGAATTCAATGCCGGACCGCATGGAGGTGAAAAAAGATACAGTCACTAAAACACAAGAACAAACATCCCCGCCGGCGAGAGAGCGAGCGCGCGTCTTCACACGACCGTGACTAAACGCTGACACGGAGTTAGTGACGACGAATAACGCCTCGGGCTGTCCTCAGCATGATGAGATAATAAAAAAAAAAAGGTATAAAAGACACAACGCCGCTCCTCGCATGCCGCACAGACAAACAGCAGCCGGACATGTCTGCGCACGAATGAGGAACTTGCGAGAGACGCGGTGCTGAGCCTGCCAGCACGCGACGTCAGCGGGGGGGATTAGCGCACTGATTCACAGCTTGGGAGGAAGTATGAGCCACTCCGTTCACACAACTCATGATAACGTGTCTGCAGCGCCTGGAGGGGGAAGATTATTTTCCTTCCTTAAAGGGATAGAAAGCGATTTGCTACATAATGTACAGAGCCTGCATTCAGATTTACAGGGCCTGTTGTGGATGGCTGGCATCGGGACACTATCGGGACTCTTTAGCCAATAGCGTCACAGTGTTGGTGGGCTCGCCAGTGCGTCCTCCGTGAATACGTCTCCTCACAAGAGTGAGAGATTAGAGACTGGTATTTACTGGGCAGCGCTGTGAGCCCTTAGCAATGGGAATGCTGGTATTTGTGGTTCCTCGTGGGCGGGAAAAAGGTGGGGCTATTGACATCAGACTATCCTGAGCAGAGACGTGTCAATAGCAGGAGCTGCACTTACCATTTCCATGATAAGATGGCCACACACAAAACATTTGTCTGCTGTCTGCTGGAAGCCGGAATACTGCAATGAGAAGATTTGTGGGGAAAGATTAGGGAGTGTAAAATTCCGACTGAGAAATACAACCACAACCTCCCAGAAATGTAAAATGGCCAGAGCAAATGAAGCATGACGTCATATTATTGCCTATAATAGGGGTGAGCAACCTTGGAGCTGTTGTGAAACTACAAGTCCCATGAGTCACTGCACAACAGACATAACTCCCAGAGGCTGAGGCATGATGGGATTTGTCGTTTTACCAGTTTAACTAACCCTGGCATATATTTAAACCCAAAAACTAAAATATATTACAGTTTACCAGCATTTAGATGTGTTGGCTGCATTCGTTTGTAAGCTTTCAGTATTTTCATCCACTTCATTTTCAACTGGTGATCCTGACAGTAACAGACTTCCTGTCCTAGGGTGACAAGACTCACTAATGTTTCCATGGAGGGGCAGTGTTGTCACACTAGGATAGGACTACAGAACACCTCTGTCTTCAAATCAGAGAGGGAAGGTGATCTGTAGTCCACAGGCATATAAAGTGAGAACAATGTACCAAATATAAATGTGGCACAGAGTACAGAAAGTGATCAGCTCACAAGATTTCAGGCAGGATCAACAGGGATTTTTTAGACAGATATAACAAAACATTCTCAATGGTATATTTAAAGTAAAATCCAAGGACTTTGTTTAACCACTTGCGTACTGGGCACCTTTACCCCCCTCCTGCCCAGGCCACTTTTCAGCTTTCAGCGCTGTCACACTTTCAATGACAATTGTGCGGTCATGCAACACTGTACTCATGACATTTTTATCATTTTTTCACACAAATAAAGCTTTCTTTTGGTCATATATATTTAATCACCACTGGGTTTTTATTTTTTGCTAAACTAACAAAGACCGAGCATTTTGAAAAAAAAATAAATAAATAAAAAATAAACACCATTTTTCATAGTTTGTTATACAATTTTACTAACAGGTAATTTTTCTCCTTCACCGATGTGCGCTGATAGGCTGCACTGATGGGCACTGATCAGTGGCACTGAGGTGGCATGGATGGGCAGCACCGATAGGCGATACTGATGGGCACTGATTGGAAGCACCAGTGGGCACTGTTGGGACTGCACTGGTAATCAGGACACTCATCAGTGCCAATGTTCCATTAACACAAGCCAGTTATCAGCTCTCTTCTCCCTTTCTCATGCGGTCAGCATGAGGAAAGAAAGGCCGATAACCGGCTTGCATTTACTTCGGTGATCAACCATCATTGGACACAGTTGATCATGTGGTAAAGGGCCGCTGTGATTGGCCCTTACCCTGATCTGGACTCCGTGATCACAAGAGGGGGGGCGCGTGAGCACGAGAGAACGTTCATAGACACCCTCCTGGCAAACCAAGTCTGCGCTGTAGCCGTCGTTCGGCTATAACGGGGGCAGGAAGTGGTTAAAAAAAAATTTCAATTTCTACTTACCCTCTTTTAATGCTTCATGCTCCAGTGTTGGCCCCAACTTCCTCCTCAGTCCAGCGCCAGCTGTCTTCTTTAGGGCAGAATGGCACTAAGGCTACTTTCACACTGAGGCGTTTGAAAAACTCGTGCAAAACATCAAGCGTTATGACCACGTTTTTGCCACGTTAGCGCTATAATTAGCGCTAACGCCCAGGTGTTTTTCAAGCGCTTTCGAAGCACTAGCATTAAATAAATAGCACAGCCCCTACATTACATCCTGTTTACTTCCTGATATTTTGACCTTTCCGCAACCTCTGGGCATTTTGCTGGCGCTTTTAAAGTGCTTTACATTCATTTTAATGTATATGGGCATTATTAAATTATTATTTTTTAGCGCTCAGAATAAGCACAAAAAATCATGCTTGCAGGACTTTTTTTAAACGTGGTGCCAGCACGACCCCCCAGTGTGAATAGGTACATTGGAATGGGCAGCGTTTTGGAAGC
This sequence comes from Glandirana rugosa, assembly GCA_018402905.1. Taxonomy (NCBI): domain Eukaryota; kingdom Metazoa; phylum Chordata; class Amphibia; order Anura; family Ranidae; genus Glandirana; species Glandirana rugosa. The sequence goes on from BLSH010050125.1 coordinate 2,113,859, forward strand.
ACTATTTTTAGCACAAAAAAGGAAAGCGCCTCAGTGTGAAAAGGGGCCTTAGGGGTTAATTTACTAACACTGGGGAGTGCAAAATCGGGTGCACTGCTGCATAGAAATCCATCAGCTTCCAAATTTTATTGTCAAAGCTTAATTCAACAAGCTGAGGTTAGAAGCTGATTGGCTGCCATGCACAGCTGCACCAGATCTTGCCCTCTCCAGTTTTAGTAGGATTCTGCCTAGTCTCTCTGTGCCCAACCTAGTGTAAGTATTCGCCAGCACACCAAGGATCAACGTCCAAAAGTTCTTTATTCAAAGAAAGATCACATCACAGAAAGTGCAACGTTTCGGAGCCACGCAGGACCCCTTCATCAGATGCCTGATGGAGTCCTGCGTGGCTCCAAAACGTTGCACTTTCTATGATGTGATCTTTCTTTGAATAAAGAACTTTTGGACGTTGATCCTTGGTGTGCTGGCGAATACTTGCACTTGATTGACGCTTCCAGTATCCGGCTGGGAATCGCTGCAGCACCCACCCCTAAACAGGCCTTACCTGTGGTTCCATAAACTTTCCATCAAGTCGTGCTTTTTTTTTTCTTCTGAAAGCACACCTAAAGACCTCCATGCTGCAGCTTTGGTGCGCGTTCAGAAAATGAGCCAAAAATGCACAACCTAATAGAGAGTCTATGGGACTGCAGTTAAAACGTGCAAAAGCTGCGGATACCCCTATGCTGCAGCAAAACTATGGCGCAACAGTGTGAAGCTGGTCTTACATGCGGTCATGTCAGTCCTGGGAGAATGCCCACACCTTCGCTGCCACCACAGGGAGGGGGTCTCCACCTAAGGACACAATCAAAAAAAGCCCAAACTTTAGCCCCATGGAGTGGGAGGTGTTATATGAAGGTGCACTGGGGGCGTTCCCTGCAAAGTCCAATCGCCTGAGGGCGGCGGTATATAACCTATGTTCGGTAAATACAGGTCCAGCACCGCACGATATTGGGGAAGGGGGTTGGTGTGTTGGGTGGGGAGAGGAGGGCGACATGCTTGGAGTTCTACTTTAATAAACCAAAAAGAAGCAAAAAATGAGAGCAGTTTATCTTTAAAGTTTCCTTACACTAATGGGACTATTATGGGACAATCAGAGAGATCGGTCACACCAGGGAATTTTAAGTGTTCTGCAAGAAGGGATAAAAAGAACGGACCAATCAAATGAATTTCCTAGGACTGCTTCCCACAACCTCATTGAGTGTCACTGCGTTGGAAAAAAGTTCCCCCACCCACCACTTTTCATCCGTCACCTCTTTATGGTCCCATCAAGGTCAGAACTGCAGCACAAACCATACGGGAAATGTGGAACACTGCAAATACGTGCATCCTGCTGTGGGTGAGCCCCTCAATGGGAAGTCAAAACTGCTTCTGATTGGGCTAGCTCTGGAAGTAACCACGTGACAAACGCACTGGCACCGAGGAGGGTGAAGAATGGCCTTTATTTACTGGCAAGGGAACATGCTAAGGGATATGGAAAGTTTCAGGTCTCTGTAGACAGGTCCTCTTTGCCCAAGCAGAGTCAAACTTCCAGGAAAGTGCGAGGAGCTGCCATGTGCCAGGAAACGCTGAGCTGTCACCCAGTCACACCACCGGCCGCCCAGAGGGATATATTTAAATGCCAGAAGGTTGGTGAGTCACTGAAGATCAGATCTCCGATCATCTGGCGGCACAGTGTTGCAGAGCCCTCCGGAGTGACAGGTGGGGGTCAGGAGACCAGAACAGAGCAGGAGAGCTGAAACTCTGCCACCGGGGTGTCATCTGACCAGCTGCTCCAGAGAGAGAACCTGTCCCCCCAACATTGGCACAATGACTTTACCCCAACATAAAGGGTGACTCCGCTGAGTACTGAGGATTTGGCTTGGTAGCTTCAGGTTTCAGAAGTAGAAGCTCCGTCACAAACTGATTTCACGGCTCCACATCACGCTGCCAAACCAATTTATCACACCGGAAAAAATAAGACGACCTTTAATGACCTAATCACCATAACCTGACCGGAGGCAAAAAATTAACACCGTCGCCGTGATAAATACCATCATGGCGACACTAGGATGGAAAAACCTTGTCACAAACGACATGCGATACGAACCATGCCGAAAGTTCACAACTATCCTGCCGATAACCTGCAATAATATCAGTGGCCGGACTCAGGTATTCCTCCTTTCTAACCCATTAGGCCCCTTACCCCTTTCCCATTCACATACACAGGGCTCGGCGCCCCCCACCCCGCAAACACATAGGGCTCAGGGTCCTTGCCCCCATCCCACACGCAGCAGCTGCATCCCCCCTACCCCCCCAGACACACAGAGCTTGGAATACCCCCCTGCCAAAAGAGCTCGCCCCCCCCCCCCACCTGGACACTAGGACTCAGGCCGGTGACTATAATAACGTCCAATAGCCGTCCTATCAACACTTGAAAGCCGTACCAAGCATAGCGTACAGCAAACACTGTTCCAAAAAGGTAGGATCACAGCGGTACTACCATAAATAGTGCCGCTGCCACAATTAAAAAACGGAGGCCAGTCCAATA
>BLSH010050125.1:2130411-2142473 GCA_018402905.1 Glandirana rugosa
GGCCCGCACACTGTGGGGGAAGAGGCTCATCAGTGACACCACAGCCGGCTCTGTATACAACAGGCACAGTGCAGAGAGCGTGCACAACCAAGCCTCAAGCCTGTCCATGAGGGCCAGGTGGGGGGCCGGGTGGAGCGGAGACACAAAGTGAGGACTTACCACAAGAGCAGCAGGTGAAGCAGTTGGTGTGGAAAAGGTTCCCCATGGCTTGGCAGGCCTGGCTGGCTCCGTACACCCCCTTCCCGCACTTTATACAGATCCCTGCAGAGAGAGAAGACTTTGTCAGAGATCCGGCATTACACAGATAACACTCATCGCATTCCAACAAGACGGCATATTATTATTATACAGGATTTATAAAGCTCCAACAGTTTGCACAGCACTTTACAAAATGAAAGCAGACAGTACAATTACATACAAGAAAAATCTGAGGATATGGCAGAGATCTATCGACGACGTAGAAAATCAATCACTGTACCAGGTGTTCCATCGGAGATTAATCAGGGAATTCTTCTATATAAATTTGAGATTGATATTAGATGGGATGATTCCTTGATCAGTTTCAATAAACTTTATTAACAGTGCTATATGGACACTCGCATCAATTCTCCCACCTGATGAGACTGCACCCTCCAACGCGTTTTGCCCTCGATAGGGACTCATTCATATAACTAGGTCCTGACTGTGGGAGAAATGGGTTTTCTGGTTCATAAACGAAATATTGGGTGTTCCTTGGTGTTGAAAAATGGAGAAAAGATCACTTTATACCCTTATCAAGAATTTTTTGTTCGGGGGTGGGGGGAAATGTTCCCATTGGAAGATTGCTCCTCTATAGCTGTTCTGAGGACACAACTTTATTTTTTGGGAACCCCTGATGCATTTCACTTGAATGTATGTCAAACTTTATTACTCCAGACAGCATGCTCAGAGAAGCCCCCCTCGGAACCTGCCCAGCTGGCACATTTCATCTGAAGGCATATAAAAATAAATTAAAAAAAACGAAGCCCGGTCTGAGAACCTCCCTACTGACGCATTTCACCTGAATGCTTCAATAAAACTTTGGGAGGCCATACAGAGCAGGAATCTCAGCCGGTCCAGCAGGAACAGGCCAAGATTCAAACCATTTATTGGCAGGCTGAATGTACCAAGTTGGGCAGAGGACAGCCTTCCCCCGCCCACCTGCACCAGGAGCAGACAATGGCTTGGCGAGAGGGATTACCCCACCAGCACTGTCTGTGTTGATGGGGGAATCATGCAAATGTTTCCTGCAACCCGTGTAGGTAAGAAATTACACTGGACAGCATGCGTAAAAAAAAAAAAAAAAAAAAATATAATAATAATAATAACAACCTTTACTGACGCATTTCACCAGAACATGGGATTAAAGAGGTCTGCCCTGGGAACAAAAAATTAAAAAAGTCAGGGGCTACAAACACTGAAGCTGCTGACTTTTAATATTTGGGAACTTACCTGCCCAGGGATCCCGCGATGTCCACACCTGAAACTGATCTTTGGGTCGGCACTCAGGGGCTTCCGCCGCCATCGCCACAAAGGGAAACCGGCAGTGGAGCCTTTTGGCTTCACAGCCGGTTCCCTACTGCACATGCCCGAAGCACGCTGCACGCTCTGATTTGCCCGTTGGCATGAGCAGGAGGAAGGGGGCCGTCTCCTGGTAGTGGGGAAGGGGACCTGTCAAAAACTCCAACAGGTCACCGTTCCCCCCTGAAAGGTGCCAAGAGTTTCACCGGAAGGGGGGGGGGGGGGGCAAATGAATGGAAGTTCCACTTTTGGGAACATCATTTTAAGTGGGTCAGGATTAGGGGTGAGGGGGTTCAAAGCACAGCTTCTTTGCGCATGCAGTCCAGAATAGTTTTATTGATTTTGAAATGCTTGGGTCACCATTGTGCAGCGAGTCCCTTCACCGAGGAAAGCATATGAAGAGCGCAGACGAACGTTATCTGATGCCGGCACCTGAGATTCCACACACTGAGGGATCTGGTGATTTTTTTTTTCAGCAATAAAATCCTGATGGGGGTCCTAACCCCTCACCACTCCATCCAAGAAAAAAATGGACACAGTGTTTGGCTTTCGACAGCCATGAGATATAAGAGATGTGAAACCCGGCCATTCTTCCCGGATCATTCACCTTCACTGATGAGCCATGTTAGGGTTACACAAGGTTGTTGACATAATCCAGGTTAATGATCGTTCTTCTCTGCCGTGGCCGCACTCCCTCCAGGCGGGTTGTTTACCGCTGATAACAGCGCACTAAAGTTTATTGGCGAGTTATCTGTGCCCAGCGTCTCCTTGACATTTGGCGCATTCCTCTCCTATCAGACACGTTCCAGGATGGCAGAGAACTTCACCCCCCCCCCGCCAACATGCACAGATCACATCCTCTATATTGGGGATATGCAATAAGCGGACCTCCAGATGTTGCAGAACTACAAGTCCCATGAGGCATAGCAAGACTGACAGCCACAAGCATGACACCCAAAGGCAACAGCTGGAGGTCCGCTAATTGCATATCCCGGCTATATATATATACATACATGCACACACACACACACACACACATATATACACACACACACAGCCACGAATCTGCACAAATCTCCAGCTTCCCTTCAGTCTTGCACAGTTGTAGCGGCTCCTTTCCTGCATTGAAATGGCTTCCTCTGATTTCACTGCACACTGTGAGCTTCTCACAATGTGCATTAGAAGCTGCAGCAAGTCAGACAGAGCCCCCCTCATTTCCTGGCTGGAGGACGTCCAGCATCACCTAGCTCTTTCCTCCCCAGCCTGAATTACTCTGACTGGCCCCTTTCATTCTTTGGATTTCAGTGCCTTCAATCAAGGGGGCTCGGCATCACACGTTGCTGTTATCTACATAAAATACAACCCGCCTAGGAACACTCATTCCTCCAGACGGACACTCACCCGTCAAGGCATTAGGATGTAATGTATTTAGCGTTGCACTTTATATTTAAGTTATATAAATGAAAATCAAATAGTTCAAATGTAGAAAAGACACAGATTAAAGTGGGCCCTCATTAACCATTTGCCGACCGCCCGCTGCAGCGCGACGGCGGCAAGGTGGCTCGTTATCGCGAAAGGCCGTCACAGGACGGCGGCCGCGATAACTAGTATTGTGAGCGTGCCGCAGGTGGCGCGCTCACTGTGTTCGGGGGGGCCAGGGAGGGGGTAGGGCGGACTCGATCACCGCCGGCAACCGGCGATGGCCCCCCCGCAGTGAAAGAACGGAGGTCCGTGTATGTACACACGGAACTTCGTTCTGACAGAGGGGGAAGGGCTGTGATCACAGGCTTCCTGTATATGGAAGCCGTGATCACTCCCCTCCCCCTGCCAGCCCCCATACAGTTAGAACACACTGAGGGAACACAGTAACCCTTAGAGCGGCCCCTCCAGGTTAACCCCTTTACTGCCAATGGCATTTACACAGTAATCTGTGTATTTTCATAGCACTGATCGCTGTATAAATGCCAATGGTCCCAAAAAAGTGTCAAAACGGTCCGACATGTCCGCTGCAATATCGCAGTACTGAAAAAATAAATAAATAGATAAAAACCCCAGAAATTAATTCTCATCATCCATAAACACGGCAACTTTTGCACAAATCAAACGCCGACTGCAATTTTTTTTTTTACCAAAAATATATGAGGAAGAATATAAAAATCGGCCAAAACCGATGGAAAAAAAGTTTTTTTTATAGATTTTTTTTTCAATTTGTATTTTAGCAAAAAGTAAGAAATTTGTTTGTTTTTTTTGCAAAATAGTCGCTCTTTTGTTTATAGCAGCAATCAGAAATAACGCAGAGGGGATCAAATCCCACCAAAAAAAAAAAAGCTCTATTTGTGGGAAAAAAGGACACAAATTTCGTTTGGGTACAACGTCGCACGATTGTCAGTTAAAGCGACGCAGTGCCGAATCGCAAAAAGTGCTCTGGTCCTAAAGTGGGAAATCCTTCTGGGGCTGAAGTGGGCATCTCAGTAGAAAAAAAATGGGCCCGTCAATGATACAAATTGATGCAATGACGTGGGGGGGGGGGGGGGGGGGACGTACCTTGACGCGTTCTGTCTTCCATAAACGTCCTAGTGTTTAAGGACACCGATGGGCTTTTCCTTTAAGGATATTGGTGATATGTTCATTTACCCCAATATTAAAATGTCCTTAAGGCCCTATCCTTATGGTCCTACCTACATACTGCTGGTCACAAGGGCAAGTCAGTAGATAGACCACGTTTTTAGTTTCGCAGGTTCAGAAATGTTTCATACTGTAATTACCTCTGGTTACTGTAGATCAGGGATATGCAATTAGCGGACCTCCAGCTGTTGCAAAACTACAAGTCCCATCATGCCTCTGCCTGGGTGCCATGCTTGTGGCTGCAGAGTCTTGCTATGCCTCATGGGATTTGTAGTTCTGCAACAGCTGGAGGTCCGCTAATTGTATATCCCTGCCGTAGACCGAAACTCCAAGAACTTTCTACACTCATTGCTCCACCGGCCTTGGTTTGATTACAATGTTTTTTAACATGAGGCGTAGGGCGCACCCTGAGCAGCCATTTTGGGGATAGTCATTGGACTTCCGCCTTTAGAAAGCCAGGTGTGTACATTGTACAATTGTTGAATATCTATATACACACGCAGTGCCCGGGGGGGATGGGCATGGGCGGCACCTGAGAGGACGTCTACAATAGACGAAACGCGCTGGATTACGTTTCCCCCAGGTCATTGCGTCATTTGTATCATTGATGGGCCCATTTTTTCTACTGAGATGTAAGTGTTTATGACCATTTTTAATAAACCTATTTAATGGTTTTACGCTACTTTTATCATAGGACTCGCTGAGCACTCCTGTGATGCGGTATCGTGGAATTCATAGCAATAAGGACTGCCTTCTGTTGAGACGCGATCCACGGAGGTTCCTGTAATCACTGTATGGAAAGATTTTCACAAGCAGTGGACACTTTATCAGTCATTTCTATGAGCACAAGACACTTTAATCGGTGTCTTTTCTACATTTGGATTATTAACTTTTAATTTAGCGCTGCACTTTATATTACAGTTACAATTTTCTGTCAAAATTGGTGCTGGCAGCTGTCACTTGTACATTAGGTCAGTTAGCGCGGCATTTTTTTTTTATTACACGGCATTATGATATTTGCATAACTCCTCCCAAGAGTCAGCCCCCTGCTTGCATTGGGGCGGAGGGTTTTGGAGAGGAGTACTGATGTAGGAGGCTGTGATGTTTTCAGGAAGCGACGTACAGCACTCCCTGCCAGCCCCTCCCACCAGCCATGATCTGCCTGTATTGCACAGAGAAGTACAGAGACCCATCACTGGGTATAAAAAAAAAAAAGTATGAAATGAAAATGGAAAATGTTTTATTTACCAATGTCATTATGTTGGGGGGGCAGAATAAAAGTCAGCTTTAAAAATTACTGCCATCCGTGTCCCCATTGAGTTAGACCCCCCCTCACTTCCTGTAAGAAAGTGAAGGGAAATCCAACATCTGATAGTTGCCAACACAGAAACTGAAGCTTCATACGCAATAGTTTTGTTTTTCGTTCAACCCAGCAGGCTGAGAAAAAAAAAAAAAAAAAAAAAAAAAAAAAAAAAGGAGGGGGGACACTGGACAGCTCAAGTTGGAGCCGCTGTACTAACAATCCAATGTTAGAACACAATGGACCAGCAGGGAAGATCGCTGTACTGACAGGATGCCCCCCGCCAAAACTCTCCAGTCAGTACTCTTGCCATTGGCTGAGATCGCTGATAGGCAGACCTGTTTCGGTCATGCCCCGCTGACAGATGCCCGGCTTCTGTCGGACCGGCTGCAGTACACACAGGCCGAATGTCGCCTGGTTTCTATTGCACCAGCCAATGCTGCCCTACATTCTACCCGTGTGTACCAGGCTTAAGTCCGATTTTTCCAGCTAAGGCGCTGGCAATTAAAAAAAAAAAAACTGGAAAAGCCAAAAAAACCCTAGAAAAGCCCTAAAACCAAGAGGTGGAATTCTCCTTTAAACCAGATCTCCCCTTCACACTTGTGCGACTTGTCCTGCGATTTGGGACTACAAAGTCACATGACAAGTCGTACCCCATTATTTCCAATGAGTACCGTTCATATCTGTGCGACTTCAAGCCGTGCCAACTTCAAAGTATTCCCTGCTTACTTACTACTTTGATGCAACTTGGAGGTCCACAGACTTCATGTTAAACCCTCAAAGTCTCATGCAAATCGCACCTGGATTATATAGATGCGATTTCTGTATGACTGTAATATGTTTTCATTGAGCCAAAGTTGCAACAAAGTCAGACCAAAGTCATACTGATCCCAAATCGCAGCAAAATCGCACAAGTGTGAAAAGGGCCCTAAACCGATAAGGTCTGCATCTGACCATTAGGGAATGGTTTAAACCAATTTGTCAGCTTCTGATCGGTTGGTTTATCGCATTACCCATCTGTTTGTGTCCAATCAATCAATAGTAAACGTTTTAAACCAATCTGCCTGCGTTCAATCACTAGGTAATGCGATAAACCCATCGGTCAGCTTCAATCTGACACATAACACGATAAGCCAACTGATCGATAGGTAATGCGATAAACCAATCAGCCGGTTTCTGGTTGGAAGCAATGCGTTGCGCAAATAAAAAAAAGAAAAAAAAAAAAAAAAAGGGGGAGGGTTGGAGGAGAGGATCGGCCCACTTCCAATCAATACGTAACAAGATCAACCAATTGCTCCGTGTCCAATCAATGGATAATGTTTTACACCAACCGGTCTGTGCCTCATTGATAGGCACCACAGATAAACCAGTAATGTCTGATCAATATGTAATGTGATACACCGGTGTACAATAGATAAGTAGCACAATAAACCAATCTGCCCGAGTCCAATTAAATCAATAAGCAACACAATAAATCGATCGTCCTGCAATGGACCATAGCATTTACACAATGCTGGGCGGCACAGTGGTGTAGTGGGTGGCACTCAAAAGGTTTGAATCTCAACCATGACACTACCTGCCTGGAGTTTGCATGTTCTCTGTGCCTGCGTGGGTTTCCTCCGGGTACTCTGGTTTCCTCCCACACTCCAAAAACATGCTGGTAGGTTAATTGTCCCTAGTATGTATGAATGTGAATTAGGGACCTTAGATTGTAAGCTCCTTGAGGGTAGGGACTGATGTGAATGTACAATGTATATGTAAAGCGCTGCGTAAATAGAAGTATAGAAGTACCTGAAATAAATCATTTTTTAAGTGTATCCCACTGCGTGAATCTGGGGTGAATGTTGTGCGAAAACATTAAAAATAAAAAAGGTAGACCCCCCCCCCCCCGGTCATGTCGCCCTCTTGTGCGGCTCGCGATCAGCACGCCAGCTCAGTCCGCGCAGAGTTCCCCTTTAGCGCAGGCAGGAAGTCATGTGCTCACATTCCAGCAGACACACGAGTCCCGTGTGCGCTTCCAGCGGGTGTGACACAACACCTAAGGAGAATTAGAAGTGGCAGCGCTGCGATGTGTATTTGCTTGTCTTGGAATGCGATTACGGAAAAATGTGGGCGGCCGGGGGCGGAGCCTGGATATGGGGTGAGAGCGTTTGGGAAAATATTTTTGCAGATCAAACGTTAACCCCTCGTTGGCGGGAGAGGAGACTGGCAAAGGACAACAATTGTGAGATTCAACAGAAAGTGGGGGGGGGGGGGGGGCCCCCCCCCCCCCCCCCCCAATAAGGCAGCGATAAAAGGATTTCCCAGCACTCAGCAAAGGGCACATCAATGACAAACAGGGGTCTCTACACACTGCCCATGCCAAGGGGTCTCTATAGAAGGTGCACCTCTACAAGTCACACAATGGAGGAATACGCAGGCAGTGAAATGACCCCGGACCCCCTGTCTGCGCCAACACAGCGCCATGCAACTCATTTATTTATAGCCGTGCCACCACCATGCCCAAAGATCCTTGGTAGGTTTGCTCTGTGTACTTATTGCCATATAGGCACCAGTGATGGAACGACTATAAAATCAATGAGCTGCAAGCTATTTTTCTTTGCTGTGTTGGAACACATGGGGGGGTCCAGGATACATTCCCGGCGTTTTGCTCTATATACACTCACCGGCCACTTTATAAGGTACATCTCTTCAACTGCTTGGCAACATAATTGCTAAATCAGCCAATGCAACTCAATGCAATTAGGCATCTAGATGTGGTGAAGACGACTTGCTGAAGTCCAAACCGAGCATCAGAATGGGGGAAGAAAGGGGATTTAAGTGACTTTGAACGTGGCATGGTTGTTGGTGCCAGATGAGCTGCTCTGGGTATTTCAAAAACTGCCGATCTACTGGGATTTTCACACACAACCATCTCTCGGGTTTACAGAGAATGGTGGGAAAAAGAGAAAATATCCAGTTGTGGAGGAAAATGCCTTGTTGGGGTCAGAGAAGAATGGGCAGGCTGGTTCCAGATGATAGAAAGACAACAGTAAGGCCCCTTTTACACTTGTGCGACGCGATTTTACCGCAATTTTTTGTAAAATACTTTATCAAATTTTTTTGGTAAATACATAGAACAGAGTACCGTGCAACACGGTAGAAGGAAGAAAAAAAAACAACATTTTACTGTGATTTGGGATCAATACGACTTTGGTCTGACTTTGTTGCAACCTTGGCACAATGAAAACATATTACAAAGTCGTACAGAAATCCCATCTAAATTATTCAGGTGCAATTTGCATGCGACTTTGAAGGTTTAACATTGAAGTCTACAGACCTCAAGTTACATCAAAGTTGGGCCAAAGTAGTGCAGGGACTTGAAGTCGTAGAAATATGAATGGTAATCATTGGAAATAATGGGGAACAATTTGTCATGAGACTTTGCAACCCCAAGACGCAGGAAAAGTCGCTAAAGTGTTAAAGGGGCCTAACTCAAACACTCTTTACAACCAAGGTATGCAGGATACCATCTCTAAATGCACAACACATCGAACCTTGAAGCAGGTGGGCTACAGCAGCAGAAGACCACACCGGGTAGGGTTGCCACCTCAACCCTTTAAACCCGAACAAATTAATTACAGAGGCTCTGTGGCCGATTAAGGTGGTAATCAAACTCACTTGGTGACTTATCTGCATTTAATTAGCCTCAGAACCTCTATAAGTCATATGTGTTTGGGTTTAAAGGGATGAGGTGGCAACCCTAACACCGGGTGTCACTCCTTTCAGCTAAGAACAGGAAACTGAGGCTACAATTGGCACAGATCACAAAAATTGGACAATTGAAGTTTGGAAAAACGTTGCCTGGTCTGAGGAGTCTCGATTTCAGCTGCGACATGCAGATGGTGGGGTCAGAATTTGGCACATGGATCCATCCTGCCTTGTATCACCGGGTCAGGCTGGTGGTGTAATGGTGTGGGGGGGGGGGGTATTTTCCTGGCACACGTTGGGCTCCTTAGTACCAATTTAGCATCATTTAAACACCACGGCCTACCTGAGTATTGCTGCTGACCATGTCCATCCCTCTATGACGGCAGTGTCCCCATCTTCTGATGGCTCCTTCCAGCAGGATAATGCACCGTGTCACAGAGCTCCAATCATCTCACCACTGGACAATGAGGTCACTGCACTCCAATGGCCTCCACACTCCCCACATCTCATCCAATAGAGCACCTTTGGGATGTGGTGGGACGGGAGATTGGCATCATGGATGTGCAGCCGACAAATCTGCAGCAACTGCGTGATGTTATCATTGTCACTATGGAGCAAAATCTCTGAGGAACATTTCCAACACCTTGGTGAATCTATGCCACCAATAATAAAGGAAAAAGGGGGTCCAACCCGCTACTAGCAAGGTGTACCTAATAAAGTGGCCGGTGAGTGTTGATCCCAGTGACCTCAAAAATAACTAAGGCCTACACCGCAAATAATACGCTGTGCCCACCCCTGGCCCACCTATATGAGCTCCAGCACAGCAAAAGAGGCACTGGCATGAAGCTCACCAACCTATAGGAGGGACATCCCTGGGGTCTATATAGCAAATAATATAAATACAGCAAAACACACCAGGAATTTACCCGTTTTCTCCTATGTGCCCAAAACCAACGCAGTTCATCAATTTATACCACAGACATCACCGAGCACTGAGCACACAGAGCAAACATAGAGGCTACCCCGGACCCAGGGTGGATAAAACACAATGATTAAATAAAGAATAGTAATAATAATACATATTTTTTATTTTTATTAAATTTATTTTAATTAAAATACTTTTGGAGTAAAAACCTAAAGATAGTTTTCTATTTAAAGCGAAGCTTCAGTCATTTTTTTTCCCATCTTTCCATCTATTAAATCCTCTGCCCTTGCTGTTGTAACTTTGGATAGTAAAACATTTTTTTTTCTGCTAGTAAATACCTTATACAGCCCACTTCCTCTGCCTTGTCTGGATGCCTCAGTGTTTGACATCATGCACAGCTCTCTGCCAAGAAGGGAGGGGGTGAGTCATAAGAGGGCCAATGAAAGCTGCAGAGCTGGAGGTGTGTCTGTGTAAATCCAGGAAGTGAACAGGCAGCAGCTTCAGCTGCCCACAGTTAAAATGATTGCAGCCAGACGCAGTGGAGGGAGATTTCTGCAGCATATTTGGCAAGCACAGAATTACAGTATATATAAAATAATGTGCAAAGTGGTTGGAGGGAAGCTTCAGAATGGCAAAGATGTTTTTATTGCAAATTATGCAAGCAGACTGCAGTTCCTCTTTGAGATACATTAATAACTTATTTCAGGTATTTGTATATTGCTGTCAATTTACGCAGCGCTTTACATATACATTGTGCATTCACATCAGTCCCTACCCTCAAGGAGCTTACAATCTAAGGTCCCTAACTCACATTCACACACATATTAGGGCCTTTTTAGACAGGAGCTAATTAACCTACCAGCATGTCTTTAGAATGTGGGAGGAAACTGGAGACCCCGGAGGAAACCCACGCAGGCACAGAGAGAACATGCTAACTCCAGGCAGGTAGTGTCGTGGTTGGGATTCGAACCAGTGACCGTTTTGCTGGCAGGCGAAAGTGCTATCCACTACGCCACTGTGTACTGTTTATTCAGCATGAGGCTGTATATACTGCAATATTTACATTTTTGGTAAACTCACTCAATGAATCCAAGCTCTGAAAGTTGAGAACACGCACTGCATTGATGCATTCACACAATGTCACAGTAACCATGAGATAAAACAAGGCTCAGGAAGATTCCTTTATCCCATTGTTTTGCAAATCTATGTACACTACAAACTGTATGATTGAATCTGTTCTGATATCGCTGTTTTACTAACATGACAGCTTATTATTCTAAATAGGTAACCTTAATTTTGTGTTCAAATATTAAAGATTCTAACTACCAGCAAGAATAAGTCCTTACATTTAAAGAGCACCTGTCATTTCAGACCCATCATGGCAGCGCCTGTTAGCGGGCATCCAATCACCTGCTGCCAGGTCCCTCACCTTGCTGTGTCACTCCCACATCACCAGCCGCCCCATTAAAGTGAGTGGGACTGTTGGTGAGTCACCAGCGGGTCAGAGGAGACGCTGTGGGACAAAGATGACCGCTGCCCTTTAAAAATTATGATTTAAATCAAATCCACCGTGCCCGGACCCCTCATGGGTGCCTGAAAACAGCAGAAAAATGGCATGCAGCTCATTTACTTATGGCAGAGACATAGCAATGAACACATGGAGCCCTCAACTGTCACATGCACAGTCCATCATTTTATAGCCTTTAAAAGCTTCAATAGAGCTGACTGAAGCTTCACCAATGTCTCTGGGGTAATCCCAGCACACATCAATCACATGACCCCCCCCTCACTGCGATCAGCTCTGGCTGGCAGGGCATGCTGGGAAGTGTAGTTCTGACAGACGTATAGGAGATTGGAAGTAGCGACCAGCAGAAAAAAAAAAAAAGTATTACCTACCTATAGGTATAATGTGGGGGGGGGCAGATCAATAACGATTTCTGAAACCGTCCAATCAGATCACCCTGCAGCACATGCGGCCTGCCG
>BLSH010050125.1:2179541-2192280 GCA_018402905.1 Glandirana rugosa
CCCCGAATCTGTGTCTCCTCCCTAGACATCGGACCACACAATCGACACACTTAACTTGGACAACAACCTAAAGTCGTGTAACATGTAAGTCAACTTGTCTAAAAGGTCGTTAAAATTAACATGACAAAAGGTGCTCTGGTCCTAAAGTGTGAAATCCTTCCGGGGCTGAAGTGGTTAATAAGGCTTCACCTGCCATGTGTGTAATGGATGAGTTGGTGCTGAGGCGCCATCTAGTGGCTGATCTACAGATGACATCTTCCACTGTATGGAGAGCCTATACTTTGTATAGATCACATCTCCGATTATTGAACTCCTATAAAGATTTAATGGAACCTTCCCATGGTGCTTAGCAAAGTGTTCTTTGTTTAATTTTTTTTCTTAAATAAAGCTTTTACAGGGACATGACATCAGTTATCAAGGAACATCAGTACAATTAAAATTGCTGGAAAATCTGTTCAACTGAATGTACAATGTGCTGAAATCCAACAACAGGTTCAATTCACACAGCTAACACACCAGGCTACAGATCCCTCCTCTGTGTCTAAGCTCCTCCCCCATCTGATCCCCACCCACCTGCCTCCCTCAGAAGATCCTCCGGATACCCTGCTGCTGTGGGGCACTGATAAGGTTGCACTGATGATGGGGCACATATACACTGATGGGCGGTACTGACAAGCAACACTGACGGGCACCGATACGTGGCACTGATATGTGGCACTGATGGACACTCCTAGGCGGCACTGATAAGTGGCACTGGGCACTGATAGGTGGCACTTTTAGGTGGCACAGGTGGGCACTTTTAGGTGGCACAGGTGGGCACTTTTAGATGGCACAGGTGGGCACTGATAGGTGTCACAGGTGGGCACTGATGCAACAAGCACTGTTAGGGATGGCACTGGCAGGCATCATACATGGGCACAGTGCCATCCCTACAGTGCACAATAATGCCCTTACATGGTGGTCTAGTGGGGGCTCCCTGGTGGTCCTGGGCGGCCTCTAATTTCCTTCCCTGGTGGTCCTGGGCGGCCTGTGTGTGATGTCCGGGGGGGGGCTCCCTGGTGGTCCAGTGGGGTGATCCTGAGGGTGGCTGCGCTGATAAATGTTCCGCGCAGCCCCCCCCCTGTCAGGAGAGCAGCCGATCGGCTCTCCGCTGCTCAGGTCTGCAGACCTGAGCAGAGGAAAAGCCGATCAACGGCTCTTCCTATTTACACTGTGATCAGCCGTGATTGGTCACGGCTGATCACACGGTAAAAGGCTTCGGATCGAAGCCTTTTACCTTGGACTGTAATGCGGTGGGTCAGTCTGACCCACGACACCACCGATCGCCGCGATGCGCGCCCCCAGGGGCGCGCAATCGCGGATTATCCTGAGGACGTCAATAGACGTCCAGTCAGGATAATGAACCCACCGCCCGGACGTCATTTGTCTATATGCTGGGCGGGAAGTGGTTAAAAACCTCCATAGGCGACGCTTGAAAAAATTCCTATAGGTTACCTGTTTAGAGTTACAAAGGAGATCTTATGCTAGAATGATTGCTCTCACTCAAACAATCGCGGTGATACCCCACGTGTGGTTTGAACACATACATATGCGGGCGCAACTTTTGTATGCGGTCGCCTCTGCGCGTGAGCACAGAGGGATGAGATGCTTTAATTTTTTTTTTTTCCTTATTTTACCTTTTTATTTTAACTGTCCCTTTATTTTTATATCTTTTATCACTTTTATTCCTATTACAAGGAATGTAAACATCCCTCGTAATAGAAATAAGCATGACAGGTCGTCTTTATTGAGAGATCTGGGGTCAAAAAGGAAAAAAGACGTTTGATTTTAACCACTTCACCCCCGGAAGGATTTCCCAGTTTAGGACCAGAGCACTTTTGCGATTCTGCACTGCGTCACTTCAACTGACAATTGCGCGGTCGTGCAACGTTGTATCCAAACAAAATGTGCGTCCTTTTTTTCCCACAAATAGAGCTTTCTTTTGGTGGTATTTGTTTACCGCTGCATCATTTCTGATCGACGCTATAAACAAAGAAAGAGCGTCAATTTTGCAAAATAAACAATATTTCTTACTTTTTGAGGAAAAATTTTTTTAATCGGTTTTGGCCGATTTATATTCTTCCTCATATTTTTGGTAAAAAAAAAAAAAAAAAAACAATCAGCGTTTACTGATTGGTTTGTGCAAAAGTTGCCACGTTTATGGATGATAATTTCTGGGGTTTTTTTTATTTACATTTTTTTTACTAGTAATGGCGGCGATCTGCGATTTTTAGCGGTACTGCGATATTGCGGCGGACATGTCGGACCATTTTGACACTTTTTTGGGACCAATGACATTTATACAGCGATCAGAAATTTAAATATCTACTGATTACTGTGTAAATGTCATTGGCAGTGAAGGGGTTAACCTGCAGGGGGAGATTGTTTATTTTCCTTCTCACCCCTTCAATCTTCCACTCCTTCCCTCCCCACCCTTTTACCCTCCCTTTCCATCCCTCCCTCCCCTTCTTCTTATACCTATTTAGGTCCCCCTTGAGGACTCTTTTAGTGACCTTTCCTGTCTTAGGTGAGCAGGACCCACTCATACCAACCAACCACTCCTCATTCACTCGTTCCTGCCTTTCAAACACGCAACACCCCTTTGTAATACCTCTTTTGCACTTTTCATTCCTTTCCTCCATACCCTGTGCTCTCCCCACATCTTACTGTGCGGCTTTCCCACCCCTACTCCACGTGCAGGATTAAAAAAAAAAAAAAAAAAAAAAAAAAAAAAAAAAAAAAAGAGAAAAACAAAAAAAAAAAAAAAAAAAAAAAAAAAAAAAAAAAAAACAAAAAGAGAAAAAAAGCAAGAAAAAGAAAAACAACATCAAGTGCCCTATGTTTTTTCCTGAACCTCCTGTAATCTCTCCTTATTAACTTCTATCCAGTTCATCACCCCCTCTGGGGTATCAAAAAATTGTGTTGCCCCCAGTCCCGACATTCGTAGACGTGCTGGGTATAAGAGAGCATATGGGATCCTAAACTGCTGCAGTTTACGTTTCACCTCCAGGAATCTTGTTCTGCGTCTCTGTAGCTCCGGTGAAAAATCCGGGTATATAGACACTTTCGTTCCATTAAAGAGGACATTCCCCTTTTCTCGTTTTTCGTAGGATCATCATTTTGTCCCTGAAGTTTGATATTTTGACAAGAATTGGGCGGGGATATCCCCCCGGTGGTGGCGGCTTAAAGAGTACTCGATGAGCTCTTTCTATGAAAAAGTGCGGGGAGATAGAGTCTCCACCCGCTGTCTCTCTAATCCAGTTCTCCAAAAATTCCACTGGGTTTGTCCCTTCACAGCGTTCTGGCATGCCTACTATTCTTATGTTCTCTCTCCTGAGCTTGTTCTCAAAGTCATCCATTTTTTCAGCGTATATAATTAGTTTCTCCTTCATTTCTTGTACACAATTGGGGGAGAACATTGTCTCCCCTGATTATCTCTGCTTCATAAACCTAAAATGAACTGTGATCAGCCGTTATCCTCGGGATCACTACTGATCACAGTTTCATAAAACGGACACCAAAGACCTTAATCTGTGTTTTACAATTTTCTATTTTGAAAAAAAATTCTTACAAAGTCCTACAGCAACAAGTAAGATTTTTTTTCCCACACTGTACATCTGTCAGGAGTCTTCATTCTCTTCCAAATCATCATTTTATAGATCTATGTTGAGGAGGTTACAAGTTCTTTATAGAATGGAACATTTTCGTTGAAACATTGAACAGTATTTCATCCAACGGTGTTATAGCAGTTTATGTTGTAATGTCCCTTTGATCTGGATAAACAGGTTAAGGGCCGGTTCACACTGCTGCGGTGCAAATTTACCTCAAATTAATACGATGGCGGTGCAAATTTTACAGTGCGGGTTTTTTTTTGTGACAAGCGCGATTTCTACATGTGTTGGTGCGAATCTGCTGCAAAGCTGTAGCTGGAGGGGGAAGCGATCGCAGTGATGTGAATGGGAGATTGCATTTTCAATCCATGTTCTATTGTAGTCTATGGAGCTGAATTTGCATCGCATACGGATCAAACCCACACAGGTCCCTTTTTTTTCACGGATTCGACTCGCATCTATGTGAACGGCCCTGATAGAACACTATGTACATACAGATAACGTGCGAATTTAAGCTATCGCAACGGCTTAAATTTGCAATAGTGTTCACAGCAGTGTGAACGGCCCTTAATGTGTGTAAACCTCAGTACAAATCCTATAATTACCAGTCCAAAAGTGAGTGACTGAACCCGAAATAGTACATTTACATTTTTTTTTTTGGGTAAGGGACTTAAAGAATCCAGAATAGTAAACGTCAAGCATATGGGCCATAAATCATAGATTACAACATTTGCAATGGGCCTTAGTCCAGATAGTGACATACATTTAGTGCAAACATAAAGACCTTCAGCTGTAAATAGATCAGTAAAGCGTGTGCATTCCCTTATGGGAGGCACAAGTTAAACACTTCCCTACCGCGCTATAGCCAATTAGACAGCTACAGTGCAGTTTTCCAGTTCTGGGAGGAGGTCTCAGGAAAGCCTCCCATGCAGCCCCTGGGACATTTATCAGGCGTGCTGTGACCACTGTGTGCCTTGGACACAGCGGATCACAGATCGGGGTAAAGGGCTCTTTACCATGTCATCAGCTGTGTCCAATCACAGCTGTCAGCTGTAAACAGACATTGCTGGTAGTTAGGGACCTTAGATTGTAAGCTCCTTGAGGGCAGGGACTGATGTGAATGTATATGTAAAGTACTGAGTAAACTGACGGCGCTATACAAGTACCTGAAATAAATAAGGATGTAAAGTTACAATGGGGTAGTTAGTGAGGATACAAAAAAGTGTCACCACCACTCCACAGCAAAATGAAAACAGGCTTCCACTGGAAATCATTAGGGCCAATAGTGCAGCTTTAGAGTAAATGTAATCTGAACAGAGATAGTCATATGTAATACCTCAATGAACATAAAATTTTTTTTCAATTGTTCCACTGGAATGATGTTCTAGATTAGTATTTTTCAACCATTTTTCAGTCAGGGCATCCTATAAAATTAAATTTTCTTCATCTCGAGACACCCTATTCTAAAATGTAAAAAAACTAGACTAATGGTTTTACATATCCACAGATTTAGGACACCCAGCATTAGCAATGATTTATTCCTCTACAGAGAACAATTGGAGTACGGTCCATGATACTTTTTTTTTTTTTTTAACTTTCTTTTATTTGCAACCACCAAATTTTTTAGGACAAACTTTCGGGGTATTTCCCCTTCTCAAGGTCCAAGAAAAACTGGTACTGACTAGTATTGCACGGTTTCTCTTCTTCACTCGGCTAATGTGATCCCCACTGCTGATGGGGAGTGGTAAACAAGGATGCTGTGCAGGCACCCAACGTCCTCCTTATCAACCAATGACATCATTGGTTGTTAGGACACAGACGGCTGGAAGGTTGTAATAGTGCACATTGAAAACCTGTGGCTTTGTGTAAATAAAAGGCAGGACTGATCCACCCCGCTGGCTTGTTTGCAATTTTTACCAAGGCACCCTGGTTGGAAAAGGCTGGTCTAGATCACCTAGAGACGAAGGTATGGGAAGTCAACGCACCCCTTCCAGGGACCATCTGCCATCACACAAAGAGGGTCAGAAGCAGAAGAGCCAAATTTCAAGCAGAGTTGGTTTCAGCAATACTTTCTGAAGTGTCAGAATCCACCAAAATTGCTGTATCAATCAGGATAGTCGAAGACACATCATCCAAAGTCCTCATTGACTATTCCGTTAACACGAGTTCATCCAAGTATCCCAACAACGGGGATGCCTTGAGAGTGCAGTAGTTTTAATACTGCAGCCAGCACCTTGGTAAATACCCAAGCTGCAAAATAAAGGCTAAAGGAAGCCCCACAAACTGTTAGTGAAGGGGCTCTAAACCACAGCATAAGAATGGCCGATGCTCTGGAAGGATGAGAACATGTAAGCAAGTAGCTTTGATGGCCACAGAAGCCAGAAAATCTTCCTGAATGGGAGGCGATGACAATTTTGGCAACCTTCATCTGGAAATTTTTAAGACATTCAGAAGCTTGAGATCCAAGGTGGGGCTGATGTCCCCTTTGCATTTGGGAGCAGTCTCCAGGTTGGAGTAAAACCCCTGGTACAGTTTTGCTAAAGGAACTGGGGCAATGACAACTTAATCAAGAAGCTCCAAAAAAGGGCTCAATGGAGATCTTCTAAATATGTGTGGAGACAGCAAGGTTGGAGGTGAAAAAAAAAGAAGGGGGCAGGGAGCAAAACTCCAGTTGAAGTCCTCTGGGGATACCAGCCCTGGCATCCATCCAAGATACAAGTTGTCCAAGCACCTGTAAAGCTCAGACATCCCCCCCCAGTCTGGAAATCAGATGCTTACCTTCAAGCAGAGGAAAGCTTGTATAAAGGCATACTTTGAGTGCCAGACCTTGCAGCCAAGCCAAGCTTGGGGAAGATGGGGGGGGGGGTGTATTAAAGAGGCCAAGGCATAGAGAATCAAAGGATATTTGATGACAGACAGGCTTCTTCTGCTGAGGAGGATGTGTACTTTTACCACCAATAGCGTGGTTGATCAGGCTGAAGAGACCTTGTCAACCATGTGGATCGAACCTTTGACCAGTCAGACAGACATGGTTTGACAAAGTAGAGGCAGACACAGTATCAGATGAAGCTGCTCTAAAATCTGTAGACTTGTTGTATCTTACAGATAATCAAGGCATGTGCACAAGGTCTAAGGGTTCTAGTGAAAAATAAGACAAGACGAGGAAATGTCTTCACCTGCAGCAACTGTACAGCACCCACCCAGGAATGGACCTCCATCGCAGTGGCCATAGAGTGCCCATCCAGGAATGGACCTCCATCACAGCAACCGCAGAGCACCCAAACAGGAAGGGATCTCTATTGCAGTGGCAATAGAGCGCCCATCCAGGAAAGAGCCTCCATCGCAGCGACTGCAGAGCACCCACCCAGGAAGGGGCTTCCCTCACAGCGAACCCCGCCTGCCCTGAAGGGGTTTCCCTCACAGTGACCTCAAACCCGCCCAGGAACAGTCATCACTCATGGTTATACAAGACGTGTTTTTATTTGGTCCTTTCAGAGGATACAGTAAGGAGCAGTACTGAGTTTTACAAAACAAGGAATATAAATAACCTGAAACAAAAGCACACAGTTCTTGCCGAGCATGGACAGCGTCCGGCTTACAGTAACGTACTGAGCACCTGTCACTGCAGGAGAGCTCTGACCCCTGCAAGGAGCCAAGGGTACGTGACGCAGCGCTTTGTAGGGTGTGAGAAACATTCTGCTCTAGAAAGTCCCTTTTCTAACCTAGGTATAAAAAAATACGTACAAACAAATACAAAAATGTATCTGGATACCACAGTATGGCGTGCTAAACATGTAACCGAAGAAGGGGCCCCGCCGCACGCAACAGCCACAAGCACATAAATAATCATGGCTTCCCAATGTCAGAGAAATGCAAAACAAGAGGGACGCTGGATTTGATGGCCTGACAAGGTGGCGGGGAGTTCTAGCTTACAGACGTTTAACACACCCTAACAGAAGTCACATAACAAAATATGAAAATGAATTTGTAGCGGTGTGCAAGGGGTGCTCAGTCCAGTGCAATGATGTCATCATCCTGCTCCTCTGCCGGATCCATACGCTTCTTTTTACTGCTCACGACTTCATCGTCTGATAGCTTCCTCTTTAGAGTGGCACTCTCCATGTTGACGTCAGAGTTGCTGGAAGACGAAGGAACCTCCTCGTCTGAATCTACGATCAACACATCATCTTGTTCTGGTGCTAAATAGAGAGAGAAAGAGTGACATCTTTTGAATAAGAACTGGTACTACAGCACAATGCAAAACCTTTATAGACCCCATCACTATGGTGACCCAGCTCAGCTATAATTACCCCAACTGTATCCTAGAATGTAAGCTCCTCTGGTACAGAGACTGATTTGACTGGTTCAGTCTTCTCTGTACAGCACTGTGGTATGTCAGAGCTATATAAAAATGTATAATTATCATTACAAGAATACTAATATGGGGGGATAGAATAATTGGATTTTTTATACATATTTACCTGTAAAATCCATTTCTTTCAAAGGACATCATGGGACACAGAGCAGGCCATATAAACATTTCATACTGGGTTATAGGCCACCTAAAAGGTGGACACTGGCAATCAAACAAACAAAAACAATCAGGTAGTTCCCCTCCTATATAACCCCGCCCACACTGGGGGCACTTCAGTTTTGTAGCAAGCAATGAACTCCACAAAAGACAGAGGGGAGGGACCTCTGTGTCCCATGATGTCCTTCAAAAGAAATGGATTTTACAGGTAAGTAGGTATAAAAAAAAAAAAAAATCCAAATTTTCTGGTCTCTGACATCTCGGGACACAGAACAGGCCATATAAAAACATTACATACTGGGACGTCCCAGAACTATCCCTTAGGGGAGGGTGACAAGCTCAATTATACTGCAGCCCTTAA
Organism: Glandirana rugosa; assembly: GCA_018402905.1. Classification (NCBI taxonomy): domain Eukaryota; kingdom Metazoa; phylum Chordata; class Amphibia; order Anura; family Ranidae; genus Glandirana; species Glandirana rugosa. The sequence goes on from BLSH010050125.1 coordinate 2,188,084, forward strand.
TATGCTGTGGCCAAAAAGCAGAATCCTCCGCTGTTCTAACATCCACCTGATAGAATCTTGTGAATGTATGTACTGAGGACCCTGTAGCGGCCTCACAATCTGTGCCACTGACATCTGGTGGCAGAAGCCCAGGAGGTCCCCATCTCCTGGTGGAAAGAGCTCTCCCCCTGAATGAGGGATCCCTCTCCTTTAAATCATAAGTTTGAGTAACCAGCTGGCTAATCCACATCAAAAACAGCTGCCTTGGATGCCGCCTGGCCCTTCCTAGGGCCTTCAGGCAACAAAGAAAGGCATCAGTCTTACTGATGTCTGCAGATCTCTTCAGATGGATCTTAACAGCATGCACCACATGTAGAGAGTGCAATGGTCTCTCCTCCGGTCAGGAGGGCTGAGAATAAAAAGGTAACATAATATCTTCATTGAGATGAAAGGCCCACACTACCTTAGGTAGGAAGGATGGAAGAGGCCGCAACACCACCTTATGCTGGTGCAATCTCAAGTCTGGCTCTTTACAAGAAAGAGCTGCCAACTCCGAAACCCCTCTGGCTGGGGTGATGGCAAAAAGACAGACTAGTTTCCTAGTCAAAAGAACCAAATTAATCTACCTAATAGGTTCAAAAGGCTGTTTCTGCAGCACTGACAAAACCAAATTCAAATCCCCTGGACAGGGAGGCAATCTAACTGGAGGTAACAGCGGAGTTACCCCTTGTAGACATGTCCTGATCAAGGAGTGAAAAGCCAAGGCCTCTGGAGATATATGGACAAGGCAGAAACTTGTCCTTTGACAAAACCAGATTAAATCCCATGGACAGGGAGGAAATCTAACAGGTGGTAACAGATAAGTTACCCCTTGAAAAAAGGTCCTGATCAAGGAGCCAGAAGTCAAAGGCTTCTGAAAAACATATGGACAAGGCAGAATCTGTCATTTGATTGTAGTCAAAACCAGCTTCAAGTCTACTCCTGCTTGAAGAAAGGCTAGCATTTTACCAATCACATACTTGTGGGGTTGCCTTTTCCTGGCCTCACACCACGCAATGTGAGCCTTCAAGACCCTGTGATAAATTTTCCTGGTGATTAGCTTTCTAGCGTTTACCATTGTAGACAACATAGGGCCCAAAATGCCCAGGATCCCGCAATACCGTGGCTTCAATCGCCATGCTGTCAACTTCGCTCACATAAATTCGGGTGGAATATAGGACCCTGAGAGAGTAGATCGGGTCAAAGACTGGAAGTTGCCAAGGCCTGTCCGCCATTAACCTCATCTCTGGGTATCAAGGCCTCCAGGCCCAATCTGGCACCACTAGAATGACTGTCGCTGTCTCCCCCCCCCCCCCGAATGCACAAGAGATGAGAGAAAGGCATAAATCAAGGAGAACTGAGTTCATGGAATCACCAGAGCACCTACTCCTATAGCCAAAGGATCCCCTGCTCGGGACACAAATTGCTGGACTTTTTTGTTGAATCGGGATGCCAGTAGATCAACCTCTGGCGTCTCCCAGCGCAGGCACATTTCCTGAGAAACTTTGGGCTGCAGTGACCACTCTCACGGGGGTGTCTGTTGGCGGCTGAGAAAGTCCGCCTTCCAATTGTCCCACACTTGGGATGTGAACTGCAGAGTCTTGCAAACTTGCCACTGCCGTGGTCTTGTCGGCCTGTGCCCTTATCAGGTAGCCCTGCAACATGGATGTCCAATACCTCAGAGCTAGCCGAATAGCTTGTAGCTCTAGGAGCTTTAAGGGCAATCTCTGCTCCACCAAGGACCATCTCCCCTGGAGCATGGAGTCCCCCGTGACCATTCCCCAGGCTATAAGACTGGCATCTGTGGTCACAATCTTCAAGAAATTGGAAGAAAAGATCTGCCCTGTGACAGATTCTGGTTTACGTACCAGCAGGCGAGATTCCATTGAGGAATCCAAAGTCTGCAATTGTCTGAGCTATTGTGAGCCTGAATGGCAGAGCCAGAACTGGTAGCGTCGTTCTTCTATCGCAAAAACCTCTGATGAGGTAACAATATAGGCACATACAAATATGCATCCTTGATGTCTATTGATGCCAAAAAAATCTTCTTGGAGCAAGGCAATCATTGACTCAATGCGGAATGGCCGTACCGCAAGAAATTGGTTTAGGACCTTGAGTTAATAGGCCTTACCTCCTCGTTTGGCTTCGGGACTGTAATAGGTACGAGTAGTAAGCAAGCGGGCACGTGTTTTATGCAAAACATACCTAAATAAGCAGGCATGTGTTTATAGGCATAGGAAGGTGTCGTATGATGCATAGCACACATGATGCAGACGCGCCCATGCAGACACAAGTCCCCATGCGACCCGAGTCCGTGCGCCACGAGTTTCTATGCGACATGTGTTGCTTTGCAACCGCATTTTAGTCCACATGTGTTTTAGAAACCATGTTTAACAAACATTTTAACCACTTGCCGACCGCTGGTCGGCAATTGACGGCGACAGAGTGGCTCTGTAACGCAAATCGCCGTCATACGACAGCGGGCGCGATACAGAGCCACTGTGAGCGCGCGCGCGCGCTCACTGTGTCCGGGGGGGTCCAGGGAGCGGGTGCAGCGGCTTCGATTGCCGCCGGCCACCCGCTATGCCCCCCCCGGAGCGAATGAGCGGAGGTCCGTGTAAGTAAACACGGACCTCCGCTCTGTGTGAGGGGGAAGGGCTGTGATCACAGCCTTCCTGTAAGTGAAGGCTGTGATAACTTCCCTTCCCCTGCTAGGACAGTCCCCCTACAGTTAGAACACGCCCAGGGAACATACTTAACCCTTAGCGCGCCCCCTGCAGGTTAACCCCTTCACTGCCAATGGCATTTACACAGTAATCAGTGCATTTTTATAGCACTGATCGCTGTATAAATGCCAATGGTCCCAAAAAAGTGTCAAAATGTTCCGACATGTCCGCTGGAATATCGCAGTACCGCTAAAAATCGCAGATCGCCGCCATTACTAGTAAAAAATAAAAAAAAATGAAAAACCCCAAAAATGAATTATCATCCGTAAACGAGACCACTTTTGCGCAAACCAATCAATAAACGCAGATTGCGTTTTTTTTTATCGCAAATATGAGGAAGAATATAAATCGGCCAAAAACGGTGAAAAAAAGTTTTTTTATATTTTTTTTTTGCATTTGCATTTTAGCAAAAAGTAAGAAATCTGGGTTTTTTTGCAAAATTGTCGCTCTTCTTTTGTTTATAGCGGCGATCAGAAATGACGCAGAGGTGATCAAATACCACCAAAAGAAAGCTCTATTTGTGGGAAAAAAAGGACGCAAATTTCGTTTGGGTACAACGCCGCACGACCGCGCAATTGTCAGTTAAAGCGACGCAGCGCCAAATCGCAAAAAGGGCTCCGGTCCTAAAGCTGGAAATCCTTCCGGGGCTGAAGTGGTTAACAAACCTGTTTTAAGCAAACGTTTAAGCTAACATTCATTTAGGCAAACGTGCTTTTTTAGCAACCATACGTTTAAGCCAGTTTGCAAGCATGCCCCTGTTCAACTGCAACCGGGCCCAAACAGAATGAGCCAAGCACATATGCATCCAATGCGGCCTCTATGCTGCTTCAGAACAGTAAATAAGCACCTGCAGACCAACCGTACACTATACTGGAGATCAAACTCCTTAAAAGTGCACCAATACCCAGCCAAGGAAAAAGAAGCCTTTAATAAAGAACTCCAGCTTCTTATCTGAAGGGGCCTTAACACCTGGGCATTATCAACAGGGCAGGTCAGGGATTTACTTAGGGATGTGACTGCTGCATGGACAGCTGGTATTCCCCACTTTCAAAAAGCTTTCCTCCATAGGATATATTAGAAGGTGTTCTGTTACATGATTTCCATGTAACATAAATATGCAGCTATAGTAATGTTTTTATAGTTGGTTATTACAATGCCATCTTGTGGTTCTTTTGGATATTACACCTAGGGATTCATTTAGGGACTGGACGGGACAACTATTACGGGTCCACAATTCCGGGGAAGTCTATTCTTCGACCTCAAGAAATAATTTCCGAAGAAAAAGGAACCGACCCATAACCACGTGAAAATTCCTCAAACTAGAGGTCATATCACATGCCAACCAGACGTCCACGAATAAATGACAAGACTTCGTCGTATCTCCGGCGTAACCTACGTATACACGAACCGAGTAAGACAAACCCGGGCCAACGTCAACTTGTCCCCGTACGAA
>BLSH010050133.1:16101-34409 GCA_018402905.1 Glandirana rugosa
GGTAGGATGGAAGGGTTCCTGCCCACTCGTTTATATTTGATGGGTCCGACTAGGGGTTATGTGGGGAGATGTGAGGCCAGGTAAGTTAAACAGACGGGCATGAGCGGGAGGCACCGAGGATTTTAGATCCGGCGCCGAAGTAGGCGCCGGATCCAGCGCTGGTGGTATGCGTTGTATATCGGCGGCGATAAGTAGAGGCCTGACGCCTAGTTTGGGATTCCCTTCGGGGAGAAGAAGGGGTGGACGTCTGACCCGAACTCCATTTTGTTTACTATCTTAGTGTTAGGGAAGGGGCCTCCCGCAATTAGGGCCCTAAAATGCTGTGTGGTCCGCTGTGGAAGGTGAGAGGGGTGTTGCGATCCCTAGTATCCACTGGTCAGCTGTTGTATAGGCTTGTGAGGCCGGCTGTTAACTTTGAGGGGCCGGGGCCTAGTCACGGGAGAAGCCGCGGGCTCAATTAGTGGGCGTCCCGTTCACTAGATGGGATCAGGAGGGATTCAAGCCCAGTCTGCAGGTGGGGAAGAAGAGGGGCTTCCCTTAGGGTTTGATCCGCAGTCCGGAGATGAATAGCGGCGGCTATATGTTGCGTATGGTGGTCGCGACCTAGGCCGCGGATGAAGCCGCGGCCTAGATTTTAGGAGCCACGGAGGGCGAGTACGGGCAGACAAATTGAATGGACCGGAGTGTAGAGGGGTGTATTGGGGATCAGCCTGGGTAGTTTATATTTGCTCACCCGTCCTTGGGAAGGTAGGATGGGGATCGATTGAAGCTGGGAGATCGGAGCTCTCCCAGAACACGTCCGGCGTCCACAGCGCTCAAGCCACGCCCCCTCCCGAAGACCTCTTTAACAAGGGGGCCCCCTAGATCCCGCTTCCCCAAGAGAATGAGTATGGGGTACATATGACCCCTACCCATTCACCAAAAAAGTGTCAAAAAGTAATAAAAACACAGAGACAATTTTTGACAATTCCTTTATTAAAAAAAAAAAAAAAAGTCTCCCTTATGTAGATCCATTGTCAATCACGACATGGCCGCCTCCACAGCCGACCCGAAAAAAGAAAAAAAAACGCTCCACCGTCAATTAAGGCAAACCACGAATGCCTGCCTTGCCATTTGACAGTTCATATATAGGTAAGGGGTGGAGCTACCTGGGGACATGACCTGGTGGCACTGCCCCCCTTGTGATGTCACTGACTGGTGCATGCTGGGTCGGTGACATCACAAGGGGGCAGTTCCACCAGGTGACATCACAAAGTGGCCCTGCCCTTACCTATATAAGAACTGTCAAATAGCAAGCCAGGCATTCAAAAGCTCGCCTTAGTTGATAGCAGAGCATTTTTTTTTTCAGGTATGGCGGTGGTGATGGCGTTGTGATTGATGATGAATTTACATTGGGGGTACTGTTTTTTATTTTAATTAAGCAATTGCCAAAAACTGCCTCCTGTTTTTATTTATTTTTACACTTTTTTGGTGAATGGGTAGGGGTACTATGTGCCCAATACTCATTCACATGGGGGTCAGGATCTGGGCGTTTCCAGATTCCGATTAGCCCCCTGCCCACAGACACCTACAACCACAGCCCAGGGTTGTGGGGATGAGGCCCTGGTCCCCATCAACCTGGGGACAAGGTGCTTTGCATGGGGGGGCAGGGCCCCCGGCCCCAGAGCACCCACCCTCATGTTGAGGGCATGTGACCTGGTATGGTTCAGGAGGGGGCGCCCACTCCCCCCCTTTCCTGACCTGCCAAGCTGCATGCTCAGATAAGGGTCTGGTATGGAATTTGGGGGACCCCACGCAGTTTTTTTAAATTTTGGTGTCATATGGATTGAGAGGGGACCCCCAAACTGTTTTTTTAAATATTTTCTATGGCAGGCAATGGTATTGTATTGCTGGAAATTTAAATGTCATTTCATTCATTTTTTTCTTCAGAAATGTCAGTTTTGCTGCAGTAGGTTCTATACATGGTACAGATGCACCACTTTACAGGCAGACTAAAGCAATCCCCAGGCACTATATTCAAAGGAATTTTTAAATTTTATTGTTGAACTTTAAGCATAATTAAAATCACTGCTCCTAAAAAAATTATATTTAAAAAAAAATGTTTGCATTGATACATGTCCCCCAGGGCAGTACCCGGACCCCCATAACCTTTTTATGGCCAATTACTTGCATATGTAAGCTTTCGAAATGGGGACTTTTGATTTTTCAAGTTCGGGTCCAATAGACTTTAATATGGTTTGCTGTTTGTGTTTAGAACTTTTTCTCTGTTCTGGTGCGAACCAAACAGGGTGGTGTTTGGCCCATCTCTACCCCCTGGTTAAAAAATGTTCTTTCCCTCTGCTGCCTTCTTGCATCCAGTACATTTGCAGCATCCACAAATCTCTCTAATCTTTTTTTTTTTCCATAAAGTAAGTCTTTATTTAGGGTAGAAAAAAAAGGAAAGGGTACAAGCCAAAGATGAATTAGAGCATATAACATTAGCATACATGACAAGGTGGTAGACATCAGCATTATATAACATACTTTGTCACATTTATATAATTTTCCTTTAAATTGAGGTCTGGAAAACTAGCATATTCAGTTTTCTGAATGGATGCCCTTCAGCATATGGTCCTTGTGGTAAATAGGGGTAAGTTATTGTTCCCTCTGTGGTGGAGTAAGATAATTACAGGGTGTTATGTGGAGGGATACTCGTTTCTTAGTTATAATGGTAGTGTCATCTAATTGGATGAATCCAGTCGGTAGTATGCAAAGTATGTAGGAAGGTGTTTGATTGTTAGGAATTATCACAGTCTGATTGGGGGGGTGCGACTTGGAAGCCGCTAATGGGGCGGTGAGGAAGTATATGTTGGTGCGCAGAAAAAGGGGGGATGGTTAGCGGAGGGGGTGAAACTTGTCCATCTCTCTGTCCCTCCACCGGGACAAGTTTGGAAATAAAAAGGGTGTAGTTGTCATGATTAGCTATTAGGTGTTTGGGAGTTTGTGATTGTTCTTCTATGTGGATAGTATGGGAGATTATGTGGATGGATATAGGGGTCTTAGGGGTGAGCTTGGGTCTCACACAGTTAGTGTGTCATCTTTAAAATGATTCTTGTAGCCTGTGGTCGTTTTGAAGTGGGACCAGCATGCCCATTTAGTTGAGAATTTGGCCGGAGTGTCATGGGCAATGCTTATCAACTTTCCATCTCCGCGATTCTGTTGATCCTTTGTAACCATTCTTTGGTTGTTGGGGCGTGTGAGGAACTTTGGGGTGTCCGTGACCGGGACCCGAACCCGGACGTTTGAAAAAAGTTTGGGTTCGGGTTCTGGGTTCGGGTATTTGATCACGCATGTTGAATAGCTGCAGGGCAGCCAATCAACAAGTGTTTCACTGGTTTGCCCTTAGAAGCCATCACAGCCATGCCTACTAATGGCATGGATGTGATTGGCCAGTACATCATGTGACCCAGCCTCTGTATAAGCTGGAGTCACGTGGTGCTGCATGTCACATGCTCTTAGGCTAGTCTAGGGAGAGGATGCTGCCGGCGCTGTGAGGGACAGATTGCAGATATTAATAACATCTCATCCTGCATTACAGAACGATCTGATTGTGGACTAGGTAGAGATTACTACTACTGCTTTGAGGGACCGATTGCAGATCTCATCCTGCATTACAGAACGATTTGATTCTGGACTAGGTAGAGTCTACTGCTTTGAGGGACAGATTATTGTTATAAAATCATCTCCGAGTTCTATAGGGTCAGGTTCCGGCTGTTGCTGTAAGGGACAGATTATTGTTCTAAAATCATCGCCTACTCCTATAGGGTCAGGTTCCTGCTGTTGCTGTAAGGGACAGATTATTGTTCTAAAATCATCGCCTACTGCTTTTGCAGCCCTCTAGCACTTGCCAGGACTTTTTTACAGCCATTTTTGTGCCGAAAAGTTCGGGTCCCCATTGACTTCAATGGGGTTCGGGGTGCGGGGTAAAGTTCGGGTCAAGTTCGGTACCGAACCCGAAATTTTTCTCGAAGTTCGGCTGGACCCGCCGAACCCGAACATCCAGGTGTCCACTCAACTCTAGTAGGGAGGTGATATGAAGAAGAAATTGTGCAGGGGAGAAGTCTATTGTATAGGTTGTTACTTCTTTAATGATTTTATGGACTTCGAACCAGAAGGGTTGGATAGCTGGGCAGCTCCACGGGATGTGTAGTAGAGTTCCTTTGTTTGTTTGCATCTCCAACAGGTGTCTGGAATGCTTGGGTTGAATTTGTGGAGAAGTGTAGGGGTGCGATACCACCTCGTTAAGAACTTGTATCCATTTTCTTGTGTGGAGACATTGACTGAGCCCCTGTGGATTGTTTGGTGAATATGTTCCCAAGTGTCAGGGGAGATGGATATAGATAAATCACTCTCCCAGGCTTTACACGCTTTTCCCGTGTTGGGAGGGGTCTCCTCAAATAAGAGTGAGTGCACTATAGAGATAAGGTGTTTTTGAGGATGGCCTCCCATGCACATGGATTCAAAGGGTGAGAGTGGTCTTATGAAATTGAATTTACTGTCTAGGGAGTGTATATAGTGCGAAATTAGGGTGCATTCCCATGGGGAGCACCGTGTGCCTCCTTCTTTTAATGAGACGTCTTCTCTGTTTTGAAGTTTCCCTTGTGATAAAAATTGATGGATTCGGACCTGTTTGTGTGGCCATGATTTTTCCAGAAAAGATTTATGCATTCCTGGTGGGAAATCAAGGTTAAGGCGTAGTGGGGTAAGGGGCGCTGGTGTTGAAGATATGTCTGAGGATTTGCAGATGAGTTGAAAGCACCACAGCGTAGGGCCTATAAGGGTATGACTTTTGATTTCTGGTGGAATATGTTTGGGTAGGGTCCATGGGAGTTATCTTAGCGGGGCTGTGGTGAAGGAGTTTTCAATTTTGACCCAGTCCTTCTCTTTTTCACGAGCATTCCAGCTTAGGATTCTTGTCAAGTGGCACGCAGTGTAATCGTTTTTGAAGTCTGGAAGACGTATGCCTCCTTTTTGTTTGGGAAGGGTGAGATAGTGATAATTAATTCTTGGTTTTTTGTTGCCCCACAGATAGTCGGTGTGGGCTTTTTTATATGTTTTAAAAAATGAGTCGGGGATATGTATCGGGAGGGTTTGCAGTATGTATAGAAGGCTGGGTAGTGCTTTCATTTTCAGAATAGCAGCCCTGCCATCAAGGTCTTTTACTGTGTCACAAATCTCGGACAGGTTTGAATACTGATGTGCCTATCATTAGATTCGGGTGGTTGCGTTTCAGAGGTGGATATATTATATAATTTTGTATAGAATTTTTTGAATTCTTCCACTATGCTTGGGTTATTTTTCTTTATGGATCCTGAGGGGGTCTGTATTTGGAGAACTATTGATTTAGCCTTTTTTACGTTGAGGGCTTGGGCCAGTAAGTGTCCGCTTTTGTTACTGTGCTCATTAAAGACCTTCTGTGATATGGTATATTTTTTCTTTAGTTTTTGATTTATCTCCTCTAGTAGGAGTTTACGACTTTCAATTAATTCCTGGTGAGAGGATTGGACAAAGCTATGTTTGTGATGATTTTCAATTGTTTTAATTTTTGTTATAAGTTTATTTATCAGGGCTAGTCTCTCTTTTTTTAGGGTGGAGGCAAGTGAAATTAGATGTCCTCTCACTACATATTTATGGGCTTCCCATTGAGTTAAGTGGGATGTGTCAGTCATGTAGTTCTCTTGGAAATATTGTTTAAGGGTATTTTGTATATTGGCCAGTCTCGCTTTGTCTGTTAAGAGTTGTGGGTCTAGTTTCCAAATTTTAGAAGTATAGTCTCTTTCTGGAAAGGTTAGCCACATGGTAATTGGGTGGTGGTCAGAGATGACCATTGGTTCTATTGTGGCTTTGGACAGGTACGGGAGGTCACGTTGGCTTAAAAAGAGTTAGTCCAGGCGTGAGTATTTATTATGAGGAGAAGAGAAGAACATGTAATCCTTCTCATGGGGGTGCAGTGTTCTCCATGAATCATGTAAGGTGAGTTCTTGGATGGATATTTTAATTTGGCGGAGGGCTCGGTATGTGATATGACTGTTACCTGTGGAAGTGTCTATGAGGGGATCAAGCGTGATGTTGAAGTCCCCCCCTGCGATGAGAATACCTGATTTGAAGGAGGATAGTTGGGGATTAATTGATCTAAAGAATGGGACTTGGGAAGTGTTAGGGCTGTAAATGTTAGCCAGAGTAATGGGTTTGTCCCATAGAGTTCCCTTAAGGAGTGTGTAGTGGCCCTGGGTATCTGCAAGGGTGTCTGTAATTTGTAGGGGTAGGTTTTTAGAGATTACAATGGATGTTCCTTTTGTTTTACTGGTGGGGGAGGTTGCATGGGATGATTTAGGGTAGTGATGGTTTTCTAGTTTAGGAATTGCCGTGGATTTAAAGTGAGTTTCTTGGTTGAATATGAGGTCTGCTTTCAGGCTGTGCATATTTGCCTGTACCTGTGATCTTTCTTGGGGTATATTGAGACCTTTTGCATTCAGGGAGACTATCTTTAGGGATCACAGAGATGTGTCTTCTGGCGGTCAGGCCATCTTCAATGCTGTCTTTTGGTTTTTGGCAAGCAGGCCGGGAGTAAGGGGTGGTTATAGAGTTATGTGCTCAAAAAGGTGTGGGGTTTGTCAAAATGGGGTGCATGCAGGTGGGACAGAGAGATGGACAGAAGTGTGGTGGGTTTCAAAATAGGAAGTGTGGGGATAGGGTTTAGTTGTTGTATGGGTTAGGCAAGGGAATAGGAAGGGGAGAGGGGGCAAGGAGAGAAGGGGGTCAAGGTTGTGGTTGGTGGGGGAAGTGAGAAGGGGAGAATAGTGTGGTAGGATGAGGGAGGTGGGATGAGAGGGGATGGAGAGGATGTTGTGCCCGGAGGGGTGGGGGGTAGACCGGCTACGGCATCCAAGAGGGATGTGGATTCCGGAATGGGTGAGCAAAGGCTTCCAGACCCAGCTGTATGGGGGTTTGGTATATCACGGTCGTGAGACATGTTATGTCTCCGTCACCTCAGAGGTCTATGTCGATTATGAGAAGGAGAACCTTGGATAGTTCAAATTTTTTTTTTTAGGCAGAGGAATGTGATTTTAAATAGGGGTTTGAATGTGCTCTTTGGTCCGTGAAGAAGCATGTTTGGGCAGGTGTGTTGTCGTTGGCTTTGTGTGATTCATAAAGATATGTAATGACTCTCTATCGTGGGGTCGGCGCGTCGGGAGGATTATTAGTGGGGGTTTGTCCAGGTATTAGATATTCTAGATAGAATTACGTTGCCCAGGTAGGTGTAGTTTCTGGCGGGTACCGGTGGGGGGGTAGGGGTCATTAGCTTGGTGTAGTCGGATAGGGGTGTGTGGTCACCTGTTTCGGTGTTTAGGGATGACTTGTGTGGTCAGAGTGGGTCTTCCAGGATTTAACAGGGTAAATCTTTCAATGGGGCTAGGTGAGAGTATATGTAAACCACAGTGTACAATAACCATTTCGGCCTCTATGGGGCCTGTCTTAACTCTTTTAGTCTGTTAAACATTTCAATAAACATCTATTTAACAAAGGCTTATGGGGGGGGGACCCAGGGGGAGGAATAAATGTGTTGACGCCTTAGTTCATCAATTTGAGTTGTTTTGGGGAGTGCTTTCCTCAGGCATATATAAACTTGGGGTTGGATTTCCGAACTCCTGTACTACAGGTTTTAGGTTACTGATGGTCTTCCATAGGTGGTGACTCCTTGTCCCTTCTCGTCTGACTAAGGATGGTGTTTGGGTTCCTCCCCCTGTGTACCCCCCCATTTATAGATATAGGTGTAACGAAAATCATATAAACGTAAAATATCATAAGTTTTAACACATATAACTGGAGAAACAGTGACAAGTATTTTGTAACCTTTTGTCTTGATATGTAGGAGGTCTAACCCTGGCCAGGGTGAATCGGCATAGTCTGTCCTTTGTTTTGGGGCTTAATTGTAGACCATACAAGTTCTTCTGCATGGTTGGTCTAGGTGGGAAGAGGAGGAGTTCAGCGTTTTGTAGAGGAGAAAATTACTGGGTTGACATTTGGATGTACACACTGTCCAGCGATTAAACAGTGCTGTGTCTTTTTCCCTATCTCAGGTTCTCGGTAGTGAGGCTTGCTTGGAAGGGGAGTAGATTTCTTTGTGTTGTGATATTGGTTTGGGGTTTTTGTACTAAAGTTCCCAATTTTGTCCATAGTGGGCAGTGGGAGAGGTGTAGGCCTCCTGTATAGGGTGGACAAAGATCCACTAGGTGGGTTTAGTTCTCGGTGTAGAGTAGAGTAGGGTAGAAAAGGGGTGTTTGTAATCAGAAGAAGGATTATTCCTGGGGGCACATAGGGATTATAAGCGTATTTAACAATACCTGGCCATTGAAAGTAAGACAACTTCTATCTGCCTGAGAGTTAGTCTTCCAACCGGGCTCTTTGTGGAGCCGGGGAGGATGTTGGGCTGTTGTTCATTGGCGAGTCTTGAATTGCTGGCAGATATCTTGGGGCGAGAGAGCGTCGGCAGCTGGGTCCCCGTTATCCTGCTTCCCTTACGTCTTCCACCGAGGAGACTTGCCTTAGGAGTGGTGTGCGAAAGTCACTGTACATATCAGGGAGTTCTATGATTGGGATGTCGAGTATGTTACAAAAGTGCTCCAGGTCTTCTGGGACTCTGAGGTTAGCAGCCCGGCCCTGATTAGTCGCTGACAGGCAGAAGGGGCACTTCCAGCGATACGTACTAGATCTGGAGCGTAGGAGATCTAAAAGAGGTCTTAGTTCCTTTCTACGCTGAAGTGTTATTGTCGATAAGTCTTGAAAGATTTTGATTTCGGTGCCATGGGCTAGAATGCGTCCCCTATCGCGGGCTCGCCTGAGTATTTCCTCCTTCTGAGGAAAGCTGACTAGGCAACATACAACATCTCGCGGGGAATCAGTGTCTCGTCCCTTAGGTCTGAGTGCTCTATATAGACGTTCCAGCTCTATGGGTGCCTCCGGCGGTCTCCCTAGGAGATCATTGAAGATGGCTACTGTGGCTCGTGTGAGCTGGTTATGTTCAATTAATTCCAGGAGGCCTCTTGCTCTCAGGTTTCGTCTCCTTCCCCGGTTGTCAAGGTCCTTGATGTGTCGGTGGGGTTCGCGTAGGTGAATAGAATGCGATTCTGCCATTTGTTGGTCCTGGGATAATGCTGCGTCATGGCGGGCTGTCGCTTTCTCTACCTCCCCCACTCTGCCATTCATCAAGCGAATGTCCTCTCTCAGGCCTGATATAGCAGCCGAGAAAGTTTATTTTATGTCTGCAGCTATGGCGTTTAGATTGCCTAGGCTAGGGGCTGCTGATGTGGGAGCACTCATTTCTGCGTGACTGTTTTCTCTCTGCCTTACCGGGCTTGTGCTGGGAGAGCACGGTTTCCCAGAAGCGTCCTGCTGGCCGAGTCCTGTGTTTCTCTCTGGAACAGCTCTGGTATACTGCCGTTCATCTGAGGACCCTGGTCTCTTGGTGATCGTGATCTTTGTGCCGAAGCGCTGCAGTATTTTCCTCTGGTCATTCCCTGTCTGGGATCTCCTTTCTTGCTGATTTGTGACCTCGAGGTGACGGAGCTCTCAGATTAAGCAGCCATCGTGGATCGGATCTAAGCAGCTCCCCCTAGGGTCATATTTAAGGGATCCAGGGGCGGCTGAGGGGTTGTGGTATTGTGAATTTCTTTGCGCAGCCTGGGATGGTCTCCTTTGTACAGCCTGGGATGCTCTTTGTTAGGGTTGCAGGTTGTGGTTATAGTGGCCTCTCTAGGCTACAACATGCCGCAACTCGATCCCCAGATTATTGCCCTATTTCAGTCTCTCTGGGGGCTATTCTTGATGGGGTGAAGTCCCAGGGGGTTCTAGATGTGGGGATGGTGAGTGGATGGTGGTTTGTATCCCCAGGAACTGCACGGTCAGGTCCGTACCCTATAGGCCGCAAAAGCCGCGGCCTCTATTTTTGTCTGTGCGGACGCCGGATGCCGATCCGCACAATAGACGGCTCGGAAAGGAGTTGAGGATATGGGGAGATAAGCTAGGGTGGTAAAGTAGCTCACCCAAGTTCCTGAGGTCAGGATTCCTGCAGATGGTATCAGGATGGCAGCGGAGCTTGCTGAAGCATGTCCGTCCACAACCGTGGCAGGCCACGCCCCCCCTCTCTAATCTTATAAAAAGTGCTGCTGTTATTTTGGTATGATCAACAGATAGCTCTTGATGCAAGCAATCTGCCAATTAAGGACAGCCACACATAGATTGAACTTCAGCCAGTCCCTGCTATACTGGATACATTTCAAACCATCTATGGCCTGATTTAAACTCCTACTAACTCTACACATCCTCCCAGGAGTTTTCTAATTCAAAAAACACTTCCTTCAGGTACAATGTCCCTCTACCGCTCCTAAACCATTTTACTGCCACCACTATAAGACTTACAGCTGTAGTAACATGGGGTTTTACACACATTCCCAGTGGCTGCAGCTGATGGGATTTTGTGTACACTCCACAAGTTAACTGTTGGCTTTCAAACTAAAGGGCTTTACAGCTGGCCAATGACTTTCTGTGACCACCCAAGAGTACCCTCCCAGAAAGAACCCTCACCATTCTTCCTGAATCTGTCCTAACCACTTGCCACCAAATCACATACCTGGTACATCATTTGACTTCAAGTGGTTGTACCGGGATGATGCCTGCAGCTGCTGGCATCACCCCAGTACCATTTATTTAGAGCTAATGGTCAGCTCTCTTATAATAACAATTGGAGTGGCTAACCAGCTGTTCAGTTGTTATTAGAAGCTGTGTGAGGCGGCGTCACCCTCTGCCACTGCCTTCCGCGGCTCGCTGGGGCTCTTCCTTCCCCCTGGGAGACCCAAGCTACTAGCCAGCACATCCGCTGGCTAGCCAGAGACCCAAAGAAAGCTGGGCTTGGCTTTGATCAGGTTGCTGCTATGGTAACCCAGAAGTGATGACATGATATCACTTCTGGTTTACCAGCATTTTAACAATGCCATTTTTTGAAAATCAAAAGTATTCAAAAATACCTATCTTGTTTTTTTGAATGCTTTCAAGTGCAAAGGAGGGATTTGGGGTGTTATAGACCCCAGATCCCTCCATAAAAAGTACCTGTCACTTGCCTATTGCTGTCACAAGGATGTTTATATTCCTTGTGACAACAATGAAAATGATAACAAAAAAAATTTAAAGCAACAGTGTAAAAAAAATAAATAAAAGAAATCAGTAATTAAAAAAAATGCCCCCGTTTCCTTGTGCTAGAGCGCAAAGGCAGGCGCGTTTGTTGGTCCCACACATATAGTGCAATCGTCCCACACATGTGAGGTATTGCCACAAACGTCGGGTCATGGGCAGTAATTCTAGCACTAGACCTCATCTGCACATGTAAAGTGGTAACCTGTAAAAGCTTTTAAATCAGGGTTAGTTCGTATGGCTGTGGCAAGATGCTCCATCACCAAGACGTACAGCAACGGGGAAAGGGGACACCTCAGTGGAAGTCTCTTAAGACGAAATGCGTCGGGTAACTGTGAGCCCCACACCACTTTCATTGCACTGACTCCTGTTTGGAATTCCATATGGTCATTTTATCTACTTAAACATGTGAGTGTACTTCCTTTTTAATAAATCCTTTGCCGTTTGGTATTACACTATGTGCACATTTTTATTTCTCTATGGACGAGTTTCCGGCTGGTTCTCTGGTTATGAGGGATGGTCAAGCGGATTAAATACCTTGATTGGATGATCGCTTTAGTGACTGCTTACCTGGTGGAAAAGGAAGTGGACCCATTCTCTATATCTATTGAAATGTACCTGGAATAAACTTGTATGCAGTTTAACAGCTTACCTTCGGTAAGAGTGTTTAAGCATCTTTGGTGGTGGATACACTTTGCTGTGGTGGAATACGTTTTCAACACTGAACATATTTTGGTCATTTAATATTTATAATTCACACTGGATATTTTTCTGTGGACTTTATTAGAGACATTATGCCTATAGTCCAGTCACTATATTTTTCATTATTGCTATAGTGCGACACTTTATTTTTATTTTGGGGAGAGGGGACAAGCCTGTCGGGTTCCATTTGTAATTAAAACTGGGCCCGACAGGGTCCCATCCAACTGGACCCTTGCATGGGGTTTATGATACAGTGCCTTTATTTTTTCCATTAAATGAGGACCAATACCCCACTGTCTCAAGGTTTCTTCCAGGAAACACCATCCCACCCTGTCAAATGCCTTTTCAGCATCTACAGCCAAGAGACAGGATGGGATGGAGTTTCTCTGTGCATACTCAACCAACAACAAAGTCTTCAGAGTATTATCTCTGGCCTCTCTTACATTCCATGAATCCCACTTGGTCTAAGTGGATATATGCCGGCAGAATTGGGGTAAGTCTTTCTGCTATAACCTTGGAAAAAATTTGTAAATCAACATTTGTAAGAGAGATGGGTCTATAATTTCCGCAAATAGTATGATCTTTTTCGGGCTTAGGTATTATAGTGATATGAGCTTCCATACCTTGTAATGCAAAGGGGCAGGACGCAGAAACTGTATTAAAGGTTTTACATAGTACTGGGCCTAAAGTTTCCCCTAGCATTTTATAAAATCATGCAGTAAAGCCATCTGGCCATGGCTTTAATAACTTTTGTTAATAAACATTTTTATAGGATTTTACACTAAAAAGGGAACGTTGCTATATGTCTTGACATCATCACATACCCAGAAGTGTCCTTGAAATTGCCACTTTAGGTTTGGAGATTGCAAATGTCACAGCGCTCTGTGTTTTTAATATGTTGTAAATGCATTTGCTTTTATTAATAAACATTTTTATAGGATTTTACACTAAAAGTGGAAGGGGCTATATGTCATGACATCGTCAGGCACCCAGAAGTGTTGCCGGGAAGTGCAACTTTTGGCTTGAAGATTGCAAATGTGACAGCACTGTTCATTTTGTATATGTTGTAAATGCATTTACTTTTTATTAATAAACATTTTTATGGGATCTAAGACTATTTGGAGCACTTGTTTTCCTTTCTTTTTTAACATACCTGCATGCATTGAGAGAGGATTGGTGGGGCACTCATGAAGCATTTTCCCTTTGTGGTGTCCGGAGGCTGATGTAGAGGGAGAGGCCTGGTGTAATGGCTGATACATTCCTACTGCGCAATATATGACTTCTCTATAATTTGAGGGTCATTTATATCTGGTAAGCCCCTTGGAGTGTTTGCCTGGTGGCAGAAACATCCTTGGCGTGGGCTCTTGGATTAATTTGCACTGATTTATTATTGGTGATTGTTTGCTCATATATATTTATAAATATACAGTAACACAGCACTTTGATGTAATCAGCTTTTGGCTATGGAAAATATCTCACAGTGTGCTTGCAGCTTTATATTGGTATATTTTCCACTACATAGTTACATAGTTGGTGAGGTTGAAAAAAGACACAAATCCATCCAGTCCATCCTGTGTGTGTGCTTATGTTAATAGCACATTGTGTACCTCTGTATGTTGTTGTCGTTAAGCTGCCCATCGAATAGTTTTTTAAGTTATCGATGCTCCCCACTCAAAACCACTGCTTGTGGAAGAGAATTCCACATCCTTACCACTCTTACAATAAAGAACCCTCTACGCAGTTTAAGATTAAGCCGCTTCTCTTTTAATTTTAGTGAATGGCCGCATGTCTTTTAAAATTCTCTTTGCGGAAATGTTTTTTCCATATTGTGGGGTCACCAGTATGGTATTTGTACATTGAAATCATATCCCCTCTCAAGCATCTCTTCTCCAGAAAGAATACATTCAATGCTTGTAGTTTTACCCCATAGATGAGATCCTCCAGTCCCTTTATTACCTTTGTTGCTCTTCTCTGGACCATCTCCAGTTCCAGCACATCCCTCCTGAGGACTGGTGCCTAGAGTTGGACGGCACACTCCAGATGAGGCTGAAACAGAGTCTTGTAGAGTGGGAGAATTATTGTTTTATTTCTGGAGTGAATCCCCTTTTTAATGCATATGAATATTCTGTTGGCTTTACTTGCAGCAGCTTGGCATTGCATGCCATTGCTGAGTATGTCATCTACTAGGACCCCCAGGTCCTTTTTCATTCTAGATTCCCCCAGAGGTTCTCTCCCTATTGATTAAATTGCATTCATATTTCTGGCGCCCAATTGCATTATTTTACATTTTTCAACATTAAACCTTATTTGCATGTAGTTGCCTACCCCATTCATTTTTTTAGATCTTCTTGCAAGGTTTATACATCCTGCATAGAAGTTATTGCCCTGCTTAGCTTTGCATCATCTGCAAATACTGAGATTGAGTTGTGTATCCCATCCTCCAGATCGTTTATGAAAAAAATAATTATGATTGGTCCCAGGACAGAGCCCTGGGGGACCCCACTTTCCACACCAGACCAATCTGAGTACTTCCCATTTATCACCGCCCTCTGGACTAGCCCCTGTAGCCAGATTTTAATCCATATACTCACCCTTTGGTCCACGCAGACAGACCATATTAGTTTGTACAGTAAATGTTTGTGGGGACCTGTATCAAATGCCTTTGCAAAATCCAGATACACCACATCTACAGGCATTCCTTTATCTAGATGGCAGCTCACTTCCTCATAGAAGATTAATAGATTGGTCTTGCAATAATGATTGTTCATGAATCCATGGTGATTACTGCTAATTATACTGTTTTTATTGCTAAAATCTTGTATATAGTCCCTTATCATCCCCTCCAAGAGCTTGCAGACTATTGATGTTAGGCTAATTGGCCTGTAGTTCCCAGGGATGTATCTCGGCCCTCCTTTTAAATATTGGTGCTACGTTGGCTTTTCTCCAATCAGCTGGTACCATTCCAGTCAATAAACTGTCCATAAAAATTAGGAGCGATGGTCTGGCTATCACTTGACTGAGTTCCTTAAAGACCCTCGGGTGCAAGCCATCTGGTCCCGGTGACTTGTTAATGTTAAGTTTTTTAAGTTTATTTCTAATTCTGTCCTCTGTTAGCCATGAGGGTGCTTTCTGTGATGTGTTATGAAGATTAACATTAATATTACAGTCTTGGTTACTGAGTTTTCCTGTTTCCCTTGTGAAGACTGAGGAGAAGAATGAATTCAAAACCTTCGCCATCTCTACATCTTTTATAACCAGATTCCCTTCATCGTCTTTTATGGGGCCAATATGTTCTAACCTTCCTTTCTTACTATTTATATACGTAAAGAATTTATTGGACATCCCATATCTTTTCAACGTCTAGCTAAATCCTATCAGTTACCAGCCTCCCATGCTTTCTACTACTCCCAATGCCTCAGTTTTCTAAAGACCTCTAGACATGGAGCAAAACAAACCCTTCCACCGGATCCCCTGGAACCGACGACACGTGTTCACCTCAACACAATCTCCGGTATCTATAGGATTCTACGTAACTCCTCCCCCCCAGGCACAAGGCACACACCCTGCCTCTGGATGGGCAAAACGTTTTGACTCTAACGACTTACCGGAAAGAATTCTTCAGGGATACAACAAGGTACTAACGATCACCTCATGTGAAATATGGAGAGAAACTCAACTAAAAATTCTCCAACGTGCCTTTATACCACATCTCAAAAACAAAGACAACCCTGATGCGGCCTGCTGTCACCTTTGTCTTGCCGAATACCCCTCACTGGCACACAAATTTTGGGATTGCCCCCACATCTCAATTCTTTGGGACCAAGTCATACAGTATATAGAAAAAATGACATCAGCAAAACTATCCAAAGACCCTCTGCCTCTCCTGTTTGGCTACTGGACAGATATGAGCCACACACTCCCGCATACAGACCCACTACGGAAAAATGCCCTATGGATACAAACTACTCTACTTATAACCAGACGAATCATCCTCAAAAACTGGGTGGCCCAACAAAGCCCTCAATTACTCAAATACAAAAAGAACTAACACATTTGCTCTATAGAGAGAGACTAACAGAAGATCTTTCTCACCCAAAAACCCTCCAGAGATACCTCAACAAGTGGGGCCCTTTCATGACTGCCACTTCGTCACCTGAAGAGGTTCATTGCCTCACGACATCAGTTTTTCGTCACTGCAATGGCTCCCGACGAATACATGACACTATGGATTAGACCTCCTAATCATAGGGGTGAATTACCCTCCCAGGAACTGCTAATACAGTCATGAATTCCTAGATATATGCTAATTAGTTAAGGGAACAGCGTAAATGAATACGAAAGACAGGTCCATCCGGGGTCTCCCTAACCATTCCTCGCTTTGAAACGATCTTGAAAACTATTAGTTTGTATATCCTAGATAGAATGGTAAATATTTCCTCACAGCCCTCCCCACACTTTTTGACTGGGGAGCACACACTCCCAAGGATAACTTTATGACTTGGCCTACAATTCAAAACCAGATGAATAGGAATCCAAACGCAGCCACACATTCCCCCCCCCCTACCTTCCTTTGGTTCTCCCTCCCTATCTCCACCCTTTCTTACTCCACGTCACCAGTTTGCAATATAGCTAGGTTTAACACCATGCCCAATAGGCATAACTTACAACGCTTAATGCAATATAAAAAAACGTAAATCACCTATGTACTGGATTACATGTTTTACTTCAATAGAAAGATTGTACTCTTACTTTATCTTATTTTCTTGAAAATGTATCTGCTGACTCTTGCATGCAAATCTCTTTATTGTAAATTTGAAACTCAATAAAATCTTTGGAAAAAAAAAAAAAAGAATTTATTGGGGTTTTTTTTTTTTTACTCTCCTCTGCTATATGCCTTTCATGTTCTATCTTAGCCGCCGTGATTGCACACTTACATTTCTTATTGCATTCTTTGTGAAGCTGGAATGCTGACGATGACTCATCAGCCTTGTATTTTTTGTAGGCCTTTTCCTTTGCTTTTATATGCATTTTTTTATGTTGGAGTTAAGCCACCCATGACTTTTGTTAGCTCTTTTAAATGTATTTCCAATTGGAATGCACTGGCCAATACCTTTATTTAATATGATCTTAAAGCACTCCCATTTATCCCATTCAATATCTTCTAGCAAAGACCGAAGTTTAGGGAAGTTGGCTCTTTTGAAAGTCAGTGTCTTTGTATTACCCTTGTGTGTTCCTATTTCTGTGATCTATACTGAAACGAATCGACCCGTGCACACTGTTTCCTAAATTGCCCCATACTTCCACATCCGTGATCAGGTCTGCATAGTTATTTCTTGTTGGTGCCTTTACCATCTGACTAAAGCTGAGTGAACCCGGACTGTAAAGTTTGGGTTCGTACTGGACTTTGGGGTGTCCGCGCCCTGAACCCGGACATTTGAAAAAAGGTCTGGGTTCGGGTTTGGTATTCGGGTATTTTTCACACCTTTTTTTCTATAGCTGCAGGGCAGACAATCAACAAGCGTTTCCCTCGTTTGCCCTTAGAAGCCATCACAGCCATGCCTACTATTGGCATAGCTGTAATTGGCCAGTGCATCATGTGACCCAGACTCTATATGAGCTGGAGTCACATATGCCACGTGTCACATCGTCTCAGGCTAGTGTAGGGAGAGCATGCTGCCGGCACTGTGAGGGATAGATTACCAATCTAATATCATCTCATCCTGCATTACAGACAGGTTCCTGGTGGTGCAGTGAGGAGAAAGCTTAGCGTTCTAAAACCATCTGATACTGGACTAGGTACAGTTTACTAGTGCTGTGAGGGATAGATTACCGATCTAATATCATCTCATCCTGCATTACAGACAGGTTCCTGGCGGTGCTGTGAGGGGAAAGCTTAGCGTTCTAAAATCATCTGATACTGGACTAGGTACAGTTTAATAGTGCTGTGAGGGATAGATTACCGATTTAATATCATCTCATCCTGCATTACAGACAGGTTCCTGGCGGTGCTGTGAGGCGAAAGATTAGCATTCTAAAACCATCTGATGCTGGACTAGGTACAGTTTATTGGTGCTGTGAGGGACAGATTATTGTTCTAAAATCATCTCATAGTGCTATAGGGAGAGGTTCCTGCTGCTGTTGTGAGGGACAGATTATTGTTCTAAAATCATCTAATCATAGTGCTACAGGGAGAGGTTCCTGCTGCTGGTAAGAGGGACAGATTATTGTTCTAAAATCTCATAGTGCTATAGGGAGAGGTTCCTGCTGCTCCTGTGAGGGACAGATTATTGTTCTAAAATCATCTCATAGTGCTATAGGGAGAGGATCCTGCGACACCTGTGAGGGACAGATTATTGTTCTAAAATCATCTCATAGTGCTA
>BLSH010050174.1:26882-37448 GCA_018402905.1 Glandirana rugosa
ACTCCGAACCGGTGGACCAATCGTGAGTAGAGGGCCGGCGGGTAGACTTTCTCCGAAAGGTCACAACCTCAAAAAAGAAAAATATCTGACAACCAGGACTAAGAAGTTCGACGTTTTCATGAATTCCTTACGATCTCACATACCCAGGGGTCGCGAATCGCCCTGGGGTACCCTATCGAGTTTCCCCGGTCCGACAGGGGGGGAAAGGGAGAATACAAAGTCCAACGGTGTCCGACGCCGACGAGGCGAGACGTGTCGTTGTCCACGTGCTAACCTCGTTTTGCCGCCCGACCCCGAGGGCACGCGGCGACGAAGAAGCTCCTCTCTCCTCTCAGGTGAGCTCCGCTTCATGCTGGTCGCCGCTTCTTCACACCCACGGTGACTGCAGCCTGAGAGGACAGCGGTCCTATAAATCAGCTCCCGGCGCACGGGAGCCCCAGCCCGCCGTTTTGCTCCAATCGTGCACCTGTTGCTGTGCAGAGCGGAGCAGCCGCAGCCTGTGGCAACCTGAAACATAAGAGGGAAAGGGGGGGACAGCCTGGCCCCTTTGAGCTATCCCATGGGGTCCCGCTAAGCGCTGGGGACCCATACACTCTAGCATTCCTTAAGTACTTTTGCAGCTTGAAGAATCAGGACCAACAGTCTATAAAAAGAAAAAACTCCAACACTGGAAAGCCTCTTTCAGATGGGCGGCCGGGAGATGAGTGCTAACCAGGTGGCCAAGCCTCAATTTTACTGCCCACCACAGCCGCCCACCCCAATCCTTGCAATGCAGGCGGCCACAATGCATTTTAAGGCTGGGCTCACACTATTGCGAATTGGATGCTGGTTTCTCCGCATCCAATCCGCATTACAGGAGATTGTGCATGGCTCTAAATGGAGCCAGTATACACATCTCCGGGGCAGTTCCGGTGCGAATTGCACAGAGTTCCTGTGCCTCTATTTTTATGTTTCAGGTTCGAATTCAGGCAAAAATTCAGGCCTGATTGGTCCCTGAAATGGAGAACAGGGACTTACCAGACCCCTTCTGTCAGCCGCATCCGTCGTAGGTGTGAACCCAGCCTTAACGTGGGGGCGTGGCGTTGTCATCGCTTGTCAAACTCGCCCATTGAGTTCAATGGGGCTGTGCCCCAACCATGTGCAACGCACGTGATTGCAGTGCAGTTGTGTTGCATTACAGAGTTAAATCAAGTGACTAGGAAGAGATATAACACCTCCTCACTGCTTGTCAAATGTCCTGTGAAAAGCGATCCAAATATGGATTGCTCTTAAGAGGGCACTGCAGATGTGAATAGGCCTGAAGACGGCTATTTCTGAGATTTAGAACACTGCCCCAATAATTCCAATAATTTTTAATACAGTTGCATGGATTCAGTATTGTGAAACGATTTATGATTCAGATGGTCTTCTATGCCTAGGAAGTAGGCAACAACTTTTTCATCCTTCTTGCCACAAGACCGCCCGCATGGCTTAGCTTTATTTCCCCAGGATTTGTTTTTCTACATACCTTTGCAAGTGGAGTTCAAAAGGATATAAAAGAAGAAACACAAAAGATCCCACATTACCATATTATACAGGCATAGTCTAGCCTGTGGAATAGAGAATCAGGAACAGGCTGTCAGCTCCCTGTAAATATCTGAATGTTGGTGGTTCTGCTTTTATGAGCTTCAGAAGTAATGGCATTGAAGTGTTTAAAATCATCTCTACCAGCTGGGCATATCTACAATAACCAGCCTGTCGGAGGGCTCACTGTTGGATCCAATGACTGCTTGTAATAGTTAGATGATGACAAACCCCAGTCAGCTTTTCAGTATTGTTCATGTATTTGTTATGCATATAATCATCTGTATATACACTATACTATCAAAAGTATTGGGACACCTGCCTTTTCATGCACCTAATATTTAAAGCAGTTGTATACTTAAAAAAAAAAAAAAAAACCTGTAAGGCAAAGGCATTATGAGCTAGTATGCAGCGCATACTAGCTCATTATGAAATACTTCCCTCAGAACGAAGCTCCAACGTGTCCACCTGGTCTCTGCAGAGGTAGCTGACATTTTACCTTGGAGGATCCTTCCGGGTTCACGGCTCCGGCGCTGTGAGTGGCCGGAGCTGGAAGACGTCACTCCCGCGTATGCATTCTGGAGCCCGTCTTTCTGGCAAGGTTTCCGGCAAGGTCCGGCGCCCGTGCCGGGCCTTCTCCGTGACGTCAGCAGCTGCATGCAGGGCGAGTATCTCCTAAACTATGCAGGTTTAGGAGATATTCATTTTACCTACAGGTAAGCCTTATTATAGGCTTACCTGTAGGTAAAAATCACAAATTAGGGTATACACCCACTTTAATTGTCTCTGTCTCTTTAATTGCCTTTAATAAAACCCCCTTCTTGTGAATTTTCATATAACATGATTCTTACCCATATGGCATGGAATATAAATACACTATATTACCAAAAGTATTGGAACGCCTGCCTTTACATGCTCATGAAATTTAATGACATCCCAGTCTTAGTCCGTAGGGTTCAATATTGAGTTGGCCCACTCTTTGCAGCTATAACAACAAGGTTTAAGAGTGTGTCTATGGGAATGTTTGACCACTCTTCCAGAAGCGAGTGTTGGGCAAGAATGCCTGACTCGCAGTCTCTACTCTAATTCATCCCAAAGGAGGTGTTCTATGGGGTTGAGGTCAGGACTCTGTGCAGGCCAGTCAAGTTCCTCCACCCCAAACTCGCTCATCCATGTCTTTATGAGCCTTGCTTTCTGCACTGGTCCAAATCATTTGGTGGAGGGGGGTTGTGGTGTGGAGAAATTGCAATGTGGAATTGTTTCCAAACTCTAGATGTTGGTCTCATCATTTTACTGAGATGAGGAAAAGAAAAAACTATTTACTGAGCAGACTTTAGTTAAACATTATGATGTGCTGGTGCGGAGCATTCATAGGAATCATTTAAAGGTTGTAAAGTTTAACTAATTTGTCAGACAAATATACCCTCTTACCTGTCAATCAAGGCCTGAGAGGACAGAAACCATCATCTACTATTGTATCCCAACAATCACTTAAGTGTAGGAGGTACAAGATGGAGCGCACAAGCAAACAAAACTGAAACCTTTCCTCTGCATTGCCCCCTAGTGGCAGAACTGCATATTTCTCTTGTTTGAGAACTTCATTGAGAAGTACAGGGCTACTTGAACTGTATTCCAGAATTTGCTTGTCTTCAGTTGAGAGAACTTGCAATAATTTAAGACTTTACATAAAGTCTCAGATATCATTCATTAAGGTCTTCATGTCATATAGTTTGAATACTATGTCAAAGATATATTATTTATCATTGTAAAAGAACATTTCATTCCACACTTTTTTTTTATTTTTGCGGAAAAAAGCTTTGGAAAAAAAAAACACAGAAAAAAAGCGTTTTTCCCCTAATTTTTCAATTTTTTTCCAGGCCTTCCCATTTCTAGCTCTCTTCCCTCTTCTTGTGCAACTGCTCTGTGTTTACATTCCAAATTAAAAGTTTGTCAGGTTGGCAAGTCACTGCTGGGAGAAGGGAGCTGCTGAAAAGAAAAAGAAAATGTTCTGGCTGCAAACTTTGAGGATGAATTGCCCCACAGCCTGCAGCTACAGAGGTCAGAAAGGACTTGTATTAAACCACATTTACTGCATTCTAGGAATATGCAAATGTTTGAATATCATTATCATGGCCAGGGTTCTACTTTGAAGCCCATTGTATTGTGCAAGCATGACTCCCTTGTAAAGAGCAGTCATTACCCACAATTTTTTAAATAATTAAATCTGACCACTGAAAGACAGCGATCTCCACAGTAGACAAAAGCTCCATTTACATCCGTTGTGTTTTTTCATGTGATATGGTTGAAATTCAATTCCTTTTACATACATTATTCATCCATGTGGAAGATACTGTTTGCTTTGCTGGAATCAGCATCAAACATGGACCAAGCAGGACTTTATTAAAGCCGAAATTAACTTTCAGCTTACATTAATTAATACATTACATTAGCTTACATTACTTAATTAATACATTTTAAGTGCATTGAACCTGAGTCCAACATGCCCCTGCTGAGTCAGAGTTAGAGTTCTCCAGTCAGCAGGAAGCATGAACTTTGCTGATTGCACAATTACAGGGCTGACTCAGCAGGGGGTAGGTCAGATTTCGGTAGAGAGACCACTGCTTCCACACAGTGAGCAAGAGTCCTTCTCTGTAGAATGTTGGTAGGGGACAGGGTATTCTACTCAGGCTTGTTTACACATGTATTGCCAATATTGAGTTGGCCCACCCTTTGCAGCTATAACAGCTTCAGTTCTTCTGGGAAGGCTGTGCACAAGGTTTAGGAGTGTCTATGGGAATGTTTGACCATTCTTCCAGAAGCGAATTTGTGAGGTCAGGCACTGTTGTGGAGGAGAAGGCTCGGCTCGCAGTCTCCTCTCTAATTCATCCCAAAGGTGTTCTATCGGGTTGAGGTCAGGACTCTGGAAGAATGGTCAAACATTCCCATAGACACTCCTAAACCTTGTGGACAGCCTTCCCAGAAGAATTGAAGCTGTTATAGCTGCAAAGGGTGGGCCAACTCAATGTTGAACCCTACAGACTAAGACTGGAATGCCATTAAAGTTCATGTGCGTGTAAAGGCAGGTGTCCCAATACTTTTGGTAATATAGTATATATTTGTTTTTTTACATCAAAAGCTTCAGGAAGTACACTACTACACTCCCCCACCTACTGACCTTCTAAAATTTTTCATCTACGGATTACATGCGATGCAGGTTAAGGTGTGTTTAGTAAACGTCTTGATTTTACTACAGATCGCTTCGTTTACACTAGCGGCAGAGATTGCCACTCTTCTGAAATGTGATCTGTGGTGTATCACTTTTCAGAAGAATTTGACAGGTGGCGAGTAGGAGATACGTTACTTCTTCGCCTCCTGTTTTAACCCTATAAATGTCGCAACAACTTTCAGCAGCTGTACTGCCTGCTGAACGTGGCAAGGAGGATCATTTTTGCTGTGGCTCCTGCATGTGTACACCCTGTCCGGCAGACAGGGATAGTGGTAAAAACACGTCTCAACCACATTTTTACCACCTCCCAACCGCAAGTGTAAGGGGGCCCTTAATGTGTTTACTAGGTAGCATTATTAGCTCGCTGAATTTTTTCACTTGATTCCTGGAACTACTCTAAAAAAATGTTGCTAATTGCAGTAACCTAATGCACAAACTCATATGTTACATTTCGTACATCTGGCACTTATTCAACATATAACTAACTAGGCAGGTGCACAATGAGATTGCCAATTTACTCAAAATTGAGAATTTCCTGGCAGTCAGGGGAACTGCTGAATGTGTTTCTAGCTTACAAAAAAAATATAGGTTTTTGCTGCTTACTTCTGCAACTGCACGTACTTATATTTTATAACTGTGACATGTTAATGTCCTTCCTAAGTGTTGTAATACATTTTTTGACAGCTGATGATCACAGCAACTAGTAGCTCTAATGTCATACCTCTCAACATTAGACATTAAGAAAGAAATATAACCTAGAAAGAGGACAAGATGTGGCAGCAAAAAGAATGATAGAGCTACCCCCGTAAGGGCTGCTGGTTTGTTTCCCTGAGTTAATCTCTATATATTAGCAGCCAGGCACGCAACAACTTCTACTCCTCTGGCTCAAGAAAGACACTATCCCCTTAACAATGGCTTCTTAAAGCAGTAGTAAAGTCCTATAATAAGGCTTACCTGTAATATCTCCTAAACGTGCACCGTTTAGCAGATATTCACCCTGGATGCAGCCGGTGACATCACTGGCGCATGCGCTCTGATGGTCCGGCATACCATGCCCGACCTTAAGAGCTTTGAGCCGGCTCCGAGGGCTGCTGGAAAGGAAAGACCAGGGGAAGATGTTACCCCTCTCAGTGGTGACAGTGCGCCGCTGGGGGGCTTCGTTCTAAGGTAAATATTTCATAATGTGCTGGTATACAATGCATACTAGCATAATATGCAATTGCCTTATAGGTGTTTTTTTTTTCTAAACTGCCACGATTTACTACCACTTTAACACAGTCCTCCAAGTGTTAGGGCATGGAGTGAGCTTCACTGGTATACAATATGCAACGTCCCAGGCCAGGCAAGCCTTAAACTGAGTGTGACAGGGGTTAACAACAGCACAGTCACTGAGATCCTTTCTCCCCTAGAAAAAAAAATGGACTAGAATCAACATTTAGGGCGCTTTGGTACAAGAGTATGAAGGGTGCCCCAACTTAATTGATATATGGTCTCACATGGAGCAGCCCAACCACAGATCAATTTAAAATAAGTGATTTAATTGGCATTTACTCACAGTAAAACAGGCAACTGGCTCTTAGATCCCAGCTGAAAGCCAAGTCCACACAACCAGAGCCAACCGATGGTGGGAGTGATCCCCAGGTGGAGAGGTCTCTGGTTTGGCGGGCCCCTGTGGACCGGGATGGATGATGGAAAAGGTCACACTGATGCAATTGGAGCTGATGGTTGGTCTGTGCGGTTGGACAAACCACACTGTAGTCTTCTGGGCTGGATGGACCAGAGGGAAGACCGGTGGAGAGGTCTCTGGTCAGGCAGACCCCTGTGGACCGGGAAGGGTGGTGGAATGAGCTCACACTGGTGCAATTGGAGCTTATGGTCGGTCCGTGCAGTCAGACGGACCGCACTGTGGTGTCCTAGACTGGATAGAACGGAGAGGGGGGCCGCTGGAAGCCAGCCAGGTGTAGATGCAAAGGATGGGCAGGGCGGCAGCCGGACCCGCGATGATGTCACTTCAACGGGTCTGCCATGCTGGGCTTTCTGGGATGTGTGGAGGGTGGCTGGGAGGGAGGCAAATCAAGGATAGGTCCCGTTACGCTGATGACATGTTTCACAATGGTTGCTTTGTCAAGTCACGTCTCCCTTAGGTCTGTACTCAGTGTCCTCAGAGCTTGGGTGTCTCCCTCAGACTCAAGCAGGCAGACTTCTCTGTAGAGCTTCCAGATAAGATCCTCAGTGACGTCCCTCTTATTGGCTCCCTAAAGACTTGTAGAAGGATACCCCCCCCCCCCCATCTAGGCACAGCTGGGACCTTGATGAGCTAGGCAGAATCTTGAACAGAACGGCCAGGAATGGCTATCAGCCCCACTGGCTAGGAACCTCTCCTCTTGGAAAAAGGACCCTGCTCACTGGAACTCCAAACTATTTTTGTACTCTCTAACCACCATCTGGGCACATCTCCCCAGAGATTGGCTGAAGCTGCATAAATATTCAGGTTGCTTGTTTGACTATCCCACGCACTGTTCTGGGAATCTCCAGAAAACAGGGGCAAACAATCAAACTTGCAGGCTGTAGAGCCCAGAGCAACCTAAAGCAATCACACATTGCTCCGATGATTAAGGAGAGCCCAAGAGCTAAATTTGCCTAGCCAAACCTAGAGGCCAATCTGGGAGGGTGCTAAAAAGTGCACGTTGCCGAAAATGAATATATCCTAAACGTGCACCGTTTAGCAGATATTCACCCTGGATGCAGCCGGTGACATCACTGGCGCATGCGCTCTGAAGGCCCGACATACCATGCCCGGCCTTAAGAGCTTCGAACCAGCTCTGAGGGCTGCTGGAAAAGAAAGACCGGGGGGATGTTAGCCCTCTCAGGGCTAGATATTGAGCAGGGACATTGGTTAAATATAGTTTAAGCCTACTCACAGTATATGGTGCACACATGCGCCACAGTCCTTACTACTGTACCACAAGAGTTTAATAGACATTCATAAACATAAAATGTTCTTTAGTCAGGAATATGTAATGTACACCAATTAGCTCTTTTTTATGTAAATGCAATGTATAGAGTGCAGCAATCAGCAGTATATGTTATTATTCACCTAATGTTGCTGGTAAGCAAAAGGAAAAGGCAGCCAATGTCAGTGGTCAGTGGGATGAAAAAAATGGCTTGCATGAGTGGTCAGCAGGAGAAGTTAGTGCCCAGCATTGAAGGCTGGGGGGAGGAAAATGTGTGGCGTCACTGGTCAGTGGGAAGAAAAAATGCTCAGTGTTTAGTGCTGGTGGTTAGGGGGATGAAAAATATCCAGTATTTGTGGTCTGTCGGAGGAAAAAAAGGCCATTGTCAGTGGTCAGTGTGAGGAGAAAATGCCTGGCATTGGTGATTAATGGGAGGAATAAATGCCTGGAGTCTGTGATCAATGGGAGAAAATGCTTGGCGTTGGTGGTAAACAAGAAAGCAAAAAGGCCCCATAAGTGGTAAGGAGAGGACTACCAGTACTCTGTGGAGGGAAAAGAGTGAAACTGGTACTCTGTGGAGTGGGGCACTGATGCTACTCAAAGGTACATGGGAGCACTAGTAGTCTGTGGGGGATAGAGGGCACTGGTATCCTTTAAAGGGAAAGGGGGCACTGATGCTATTTGAAAGGAGGGGGTGGGCACTGGTATTCTGTGGAGCGAAGGGCACTGATGCTATTTGAAGGGAGAGGGGAGCATTGGAACTCGGTGGAGGAGAGGGGGCCACTGATGCTCTTTGAAGGGGGGCACTGGTACTGTGTGGAGGCAAGGTGGGAAATGATGTTCTTCAAAAGGAGAAGGGGAGGCAATGAAGCTCTTTGAAGGGGAGTGAGACACTGTTATTGTGGAGAAGAGGAGGCACTGATGCTCTTCAAGGGGAGGGGGGATTTGTACTCTGTGGAGGAGAGGGAGGCAGTGATGTTCTGCAAAGGTAGAGGGAGGAGGCACTGATATTCTGTGGACGAGAGGGGACATTGATGTTCAGCTGAGGAAAGAGGTATTGAAGAGGACGGTGGGGAGCACTGGTGCTCTGCAGAGGGGGGAAGCACTGGTACTCTGTGGCAGAGAGGGGGCATTGATGTTCTGTGGAGGAAGAAGTGAGGGGGATGGACAGTGCAGGGAGAAGGGTCACTGGTACCTTTTGACATTGGTGGTTGGTGAGTCCATACCTTGTACCAACTACAGGTAGCAATGTTCACCCCTAAAGGAATCACACTCTCCCTCTGTGTACCAGATCTGGCAGCCAATGGATCTTTCTCTATATAATATATATTGTACTGGATCAGGCAGCCGATTAATCTAATTATTTAATAGCTTGATTTCTGCTTTCCCTGGTTTAGTATAAGTGCTCAGTCAGGTTCTACTCACCTGGGGAAACACTACAGTGTGATGGAGAAAATAGATTTTCCTTTATATGGCTCACTAATCCTTAAAACTGCATCCCAAGTCTGGTATAGGGATGGTTTTACCTTGACTGACCTAATGCTACAGGAATGTCATTATGAACTGACCAACTGACCAAGCCCCTTCAGGAATGTGTGCTATCTTCCTTAAAAGGTAATGCTACTTTTACAAGGGTTACGACTGGTCATTAATGCCAATTATACTACATATATACTACAGCCAAAATTGGAATAAGTTAGCCTCTCACCAGGGCTGCTGGAAGCACGTGTTTGATTTGATCATCTGCCTGTCAGGAACCACCGTAGGAGGAACCAGGTGAGCAGTGCGATTCAGGAGCATCTGTAATGCTATGGCAAACTGATCCATGCGGTGGATGCAGCGGGATCGAGTGCTTAGACACAAAGGCACTATCTATGAACAGGCCTGCAGCCCCAGAGTCTATTAGAGCCTGTATCTGGATGAATGATTCAGACCAAGAAACTGTAACCGGAACCAGGGGCTTTTCCTTCTGGATAACTGGGGACGAAAGAACGCCACCTAAGGTCTGTCCCCTACAGGACCTCAGGTGCAAGTGTCCCCCCGAACAGGTAGGACTAGACTTCAAAAAGTGACCTGCCTGGCCACAATAAAGGCACAATATCTCCCTCCTCCTAAAGGCCCTCTCATCCACAGAGAGACATATGAAGCCCAACTGCATGGGTTCTACCTCACTGACAGGCTCTGAACCAGGAGGTATGGGAGGTGAGGGAGGCACGGGTGGGACTACAAAGCTTGGAGCCAAACTTACAGGAGGCTTCCGCAAGCGCTCCTTAAAGGAAGGTCTCTCTCGGAGTCTGGAGTCAAAGAGGGTGGCAAACATGATCAACCTCTCCAGCTCAGTGGGTATGTCTCGGGCTGCTATCTCATCTTCGATGTTATCCGAGAGACCATGAGAAAAAGCAGCCAAGAGAGCCTCATTGTTCCAAGCAACTTCTGCTGCCAGAGTATGGAATTTAATAGCATAATCGGCAATTGTTCTGGTACCCTGATTGATGGGCAAGAGGCTTTTGGCAGCGGTAGTGGAGCATGCGGGAACGTCAAATACCCTCTTAAAGGAGGCCACAAACTCTGGCTAACTCTGGACGACAGGTTTTTACGTCTCCCATAGAGGGTTTGCCCAGGCCAAGGCTCTGTCAGAAAGCAAAGAAATCAAAAAGCCTACTTTGCTTCTGTCCGTGGGGAACACCTAGGGCCGTATCTCAAAGTAAATCCCAACCTGGTTGAGAAACCCTCTGCATCGAACTCAATCGCCCCAAATCACAGGGGAAGTGGAGCGGAACCAGACATACCCCTTATAGAGGTAATATTTGAGGTGGGTGTCTG
>BLSH010050174.1:111781-121855 GCA_018402905.1 Glandirana rugosa
GTGGACATATATACAGTCGACGGGAGGAGTGTGGACATATATACAGTCGGTGGGAGGAGTGTGGACATATATACAGTCGGGTGGAGGAGTGTGGACATATATACAGTTGGGGGAGTGTGGACATATATGTCACGGAACGCTTTCATAAGCCGGGGGAACTTGAAACGCTGGAAAAGGGTGTAAAGTCCGAAGTTTGTATTTCTATATTTTGACATTAAAAAACACTTCTTAGTTGTTCACCCTGTGTTAGTACTTCACCTTGCTTTAAATTACCTATAAAATTTGAAAAAATTGTTTATTTTTTGACTTTTTAACCCGCACGTTTTAATAAGTCGGGGAAATGAAAGTCACGTCGTTTGAGAGAGGTCTTCAAATCACTCCATTCAGAGATCCTCACTAAACTTCTGGAGAGAGTTTGCTGCACTGAAAGTAAAGGGGCTGAATAATTTTGCACGCCCAATTTTTCAGTTTTTTATTTGTTAAAAAAGTTTAAAATATCCATTAAATTTCGTTCCACTTCATGATTGTGTCCCACTTGTTGATTCTTCACAAAAAATTACAGTTTTATATCTTTATGTTTGAAGCCTGAAATGTGGGAAAAGGTCGCAAAGTTCAAGGGGGCCGAATACTTTCGCAAGGCACTGTATATACAGGTGTGAGGGGGTTGACATATATACAGGTGTGAGGAGGTGGGCTGACATATATACAGGTGTGAGGAGGGTGGCTGACATATATACAGGTGTGAGGAGGGCAGCTGACATATATACAGGTGTGAGGAGGGCGGCTGACATATATAAAGATGTGAGGGGGGTGAAATATATACAGGTGTGACGAGGGTGGCTGACATATATACAGGTGTGAGGAGGGTGGCTGAAATATATACAGGTTTGAGGAGGGCGGCTGACATATATACAGGTGTGAGGAGGGCGGCTGACATATATAAAGGTGTGAGGGGGGCTGACATATATACAGGTGAGACAAGGGCGGCTGACATATATACAGGTGAGACAAGGGCGGCTGACATATATACAGGTGAGACAAGGGCGGCTGACATATATACTGGTGAGACAAGGGCGGCTGACATATATGCAGGTGTGAGGAGGGCGGCTGACATTTAACCACTTCAGCCCCGGAAGGATTTCACACTTTAGGACCAGAGCACTTTTTGCGATTCAGCACTGCGTCGCTTTAACTGACAATTGCGTGGTCGTGCAATGTTGTACCCAAACTAAATTTGTGTCCTTTTTTCCCACAAATAGAGCTTTCTTTTGATGGTATTTGATCGCCTCTGCATCATTTCTGATCGCCGCTATAAACAAAAGAAGAGCGACAATTTTGCAAAAAAAACCCAAATTTCTTACTTTTTGCTAAAATACAAATCAAAAAAAAAAAAAATAAAAATCATTTTTTTCCATTGGTTTTGGCCGATTTATATTCTTCCTCATATTTTTGGTAAAAAAAAAATCGCATTCGGCGTTTATTGATTGGTTTGTGCAAACGTTGCCGCGTTTACGGATGATGAGAATTCATTTCTGGGGTTTTTATTTTATTTTATTTTTTTACTAGTAATGGCGGTGATCTGCAATTTTTAGTGGTACTGCAATATTGCAGCGGACATGTCGGACCATTTTGACACTTTTTTGGGACCATTGGCATTTATACAGCGATCAGTGCTATAAAAATGCACTGATTACTGTGTAAATGCCATTGGCAGTGAAGAGGCTAACCTGCAGGGGGCGCTCTGTGTTCCCTGGGCGTGTTCTAACTGTGTGTGGGCTGCCCTGGCTGGGGAAAGGGGATGATCACGGCTTCCATATACAGGAAGCCTGTGATCATCCCCCTTCCCCCTCTATGAGAACGGAGATCCGTGTTTACTTACACGGACCTCAGTTCTCTCACTGTGGGGGGGCCATCGTGGGTAGCCGGCGCGATCGAGTCCACCGCACCCGCTCCCTGGCCCCCCCGGACACAGTGAGCGCATGAGCGCGCCTCCGGCGGTGCGAGCACGCTCACAGCACTAGTTATCGCAGCTGCTGTCGTATGACAGCGGTTTGCGATAACAAGTCACTCTGTCGCCGTCAGACTGCGGTCGGCGGTCGGCAAGTGGATATACAGGTGTGAAGGGGGGACTGACATATATACAGGTGTGAGGAGGGCAGCTGACATATATACAGGTGTGAGGAGGGCAAAATAACAGAAACCCCGCCGGATCTTCCAATCGCCGCAGTGCGCATGTGCAAGGTACGTCACAAACCTTTTTTGAAAACTCTTTCTGTTGTTTTGTTTCTGTTATTCTGTCAGGTGCATGCACGTGCATGGGCAGTAGAGCCAACTCATTAAAACCTGCTGCTGGAGAGTCACGGAAGTGACGTAACTGGAGATTTCGATGAGTTGGCTATTTTGACAGAACACCGGATCACCAGGGGAAAATAATAATAATAACACTTTTTTCATTAAGAAATGGTTGATTTGATTTTTTGGTTTTATATCTAGTTTAATATCCAGCTTCAATAAGGAGGGACTGTTCATTTCCTTCCAATTCTTGAGCGTCTGTGGCACAACACTAAGTATCTCAAAGACTTCAACCAATACAAATCTGCCCTCCAAAAATTAAATTCTTGCTTCCACACGCCAAGCAGACATATTTTACCACTCTCATTATCTTATTCTTGTATACCTTCTCATCCAGTCCCCGTCAACTCTTCTCAACCTTAAACTCTCTACTTCATCCTCCACCGCCTCCACCCACTAACTCACTCACTGCTCAGGAGATTGCTAATCTTTTCAAAAACAAGATTGATACAATTCATGATGAAATCTCCACTCTACAGGTATCTCCCCCAGTTAAGACCCCATGTCAACAGGTACAATTGACACTCCCCTTATTCAAATCCGCTACTATGAAGTTGCTAAACTCCTTTCTAACGCTCACTTAATCACCTGTCCCCTGGACCCTATTCCCTTTCGAATACTACGCTCACCCTCTGACTCTATCCTGCACTCTCTAACTCACATCTTCAATCTCTCCCTCTCTTCTAGCATCTTCCCCAATGCTCTAAAACATGCATTGGTCACCCCAATACTTAAAAAGCCATCCTTGGACCCTATCAATCATAACAATCTACGCCCTATCTCGTTGCTCTCCTTTTCCTCTAAACTCCTTGAATGCCTAGTCTACAACCAACTGAGTGACCACCTCATTAAGAATAACCTTCTTGATCCCCTTCAATCTGGACTTTGCCCTCACCACTCAACAGAAACTGCTCTTCTAAAACTCACAAATGACCCATTAACCGCAAAAACCAATGGACACTATTCTGTACTCCTACTTCTGGACCTTTTGGCTGCCTTTGATACAGTTGACCACCCCCTCCTGCTCAAAAAATGTTACTCCCTCGATCTCCGTGTCTGTGCTCTTTGGTGGCTCTCATCCTACCTATCTCAACGCACCTTCAGTGTCACTTACAATTCTACTTCTTCCTCTCCTCTTCCCTTCTCCGTTGGGGTCCCCCAAGGTTCTGTTCTTGGACCTCTCTCATTTTCAATCTACACCTCTTCCCTGGGCCGGCTGATAGCCTCCCACGGCTTTCAATATCATTTCTACGCTGACAACACCCAAATCTATCTCTCCACCCCCCCAACTCACTCCATCAATCTCCTCACGCATCACTAACTTACTAACAGACATATCTGTCTGGATGTCACAGCACTTCCTCAATCTCAACTTGTCCAAAACCGAGTTCATAAAATTTCCTCTCACACGTGCCTCTTCCCCTAACTTCTCTGTCAAGAGCAATGGCACAACCATCCACCCATCCCCCATCAGGGTGCTAAGTGTTATCCTGGACTCTGAACTCTCCTTTTGGCCCCGCATCCAATCACTTTCCAAAGCTTGCCGCCTCAACCTCCGCATCCTCTCTAAACCAATGAAACCACAAAGCTCCTGATTCACTCCCTGGTTGTCTCTCGCCTCGACTACTGCAACTCCCTCCTCATTGGCTTACCTTCAAATAGACTACCCCCCTCCAGTCCATCATGAATGCTGCTGCCAGACTCATCCACCTTACAAACCGCTTAGCGTCTGCTACCCCTCTCTGCCAATTGCCCAACAAATGAAATTCAAAATACTAACAATAAGTTACAAAGCCATCCACAACTCTGCTGCCAGCTACATCACTAACCTAGTCTCAAAATACCAACCTAATTGTCCACTTTGTTCCTCCCAAGACCTCCTGCTCTCCAGCTACCTTGTCACCTCCTCCCATATTCGCCTCCAGGACTTCTCCCGAGCCTCTCCCATCCTCTGGAATTCACTACCCCAATCTGTCAGTCTCCAAATCTATCCACTTTTAGGCGATCCCTGAAAACTTTTCTCTTCAGAGAAGCCTATCCTGCCACCACCTAACAACTGCATTTTTTTCTTCATCAGCCCATCCCCCACAGTTATTACCCTTTTGTATCACTTTACCTTCCCTTCTAGATTGTAAGCTCTAATGAGCAGGGCCCTCTGATTCCTCCTGTATTGAATTGTATTTTCTGCCCTCATGTTGTAAAGCACTGCGCAAACTGTCGGCGCTATATAAATGCTGTATAATAATAACAATAATAATAATAGTGGAATCTTAAATATTTAATGTTATGTTTCATTCATCTTTAGCTACATTTGTTTTATGTGTTTGTACAGAGAGGAGCTGTGTGAGCTCTGATGTGATAAATCTCTATTCCTTCCCCGTGCCAGTCTAACATATGTATGAACACAAGCAGGATCATAGGTGACATAGCTAACTCCCCATCCCCCACACAATTTTTTCTACGTACTCATGGTGTTTGAATGAAAAATAACATGTACTGCAGTTATTGTCAGGTACCCAAAATTCACCAGACACATTAAGTAGGTATTGGCAGGACAAGCTAAATTCATCATGATCATGGGTCAAGTTCAGCACTTACGCTTGGTATATACCTAAATTGTATCTAAATCCAAAACCAAAAACGAAAAAACATCATTCTTAGATGTGGTGACTACATTCTTTTTTAGGGCTTTTTCCTTTTTTATTCACCTGGTGATCCAGCTAGGTAGTCTTATTTTTCAACTTCCTCTAACCACTTGCCTACTGGGCACTTTCACCCCCTTCCTGCCCAGGTCAATTTTCAGCTTTCAGCGTTGTCACATTTTGAATGCCAATTGCAAATGCAACACTGTAACCAAATTACATTTTTATCATTTTTTCTCCACAGATAGAGCCTTCTTTTGGTGGTATTTGATCCCCACTGGGGTTTTATTTTTTGTTAAACAACAAAAAAAGACTGAAAATGTTGAAAAACTATTTTCATAATATGTTATAACTTTTGCAAACAGGTAATTTTTAGGCATGCATAGGCACTGATAGGTGGCACTAATGGGCACTGATGAGGCTGCACTGATAAGCAGCACTGATAGATGGCACTGATGGGTTCGATAGGTGGCACTGAAGGGCACTAATAGGTGGCACTGATAGGCAGCAGTGATAGGCGACACTGATGGGCACTGATAGGTGGCACTGATGGGCATTGATAGGCGGCATTGGAGCGAAAACGAATGCAGCCACCGCATCTAATGATTGGTAAGCTGCAGTAAACAACATTTTTGGTTTTGGGTTCAAATGAAATCTAATGCAGCCACTACATTTAAAGTGATTGTAAAGGTTCTTTTCTTTAAAAAAAAATAACAAACATGTTATATTGACCTGCTCTGTGTAAGGGTCTTGCACAGAGCGGCCCTGATCCTCCTTTTCTGGGGTCCCCCCGGCGGTGCTCCTGGCTCCTCTTCTTCCTCAGGTGCCCCCTCGGAGGGGTGCCTTCCCTGAGGGCACCCATACAGGCGCACCGTCGAGTCCTGCCACTGTGTCCATTGACCCAGACAGCAGGACTCAGCCCCGCCCCTCGGCTCCTATGCTGCTATCAATCTATCCAATGAGGACCTGAGACAGTGTCTGGAGCTGCTGGGTTCGTCCTCTGTGCTGGAACGATTGGGTTCAGATATGTAAAAAGGGGGGCTCTGGGGAGGGGAGCTGCAGCGCAGAAGGTTTTTCACCTTGACACTTTACAACTCCTTTAAGGATTGGTACGCTGTAATATAGTAAAGTTTTGTTATGGGGTTTTGATATGCCTAGAAGTGGAAAACTGTCAATAAATGTACACTTATTAATGAATAGGACACATTTCAGCATCACAAAATCACATTGATAGTGTTACCCAAATATGTGCCATAAATAAAAAAAACTGCTGTTTCTGACTTATTTTGAGTAACCTAAAACACAGGCAAGCTAGATCATACAATATTTGACTACCCATTGTGGTTGTTTCACATAATTAGATACTGAAGGGAATCTATTGCATTTAGTCAGACAGAGCTGCACTGGCAAACTTGCGGTGATAGCATGAAGGCACAATTGTTGTGCAGCACAACTAAGCAGGATGTCGGGCCTTCATGCGTATAAACACACCTGGAAAGTTTTAGAACTCTATGAGACTCAGACTGTAGAAGAGGGATGGGCTCACTGTAGTAAACTGTGGGGATAAGGCTGCATTCACACTTGAGTGTTGCATTTTTCAGCGTTTTTTCTGGTGTTTTTTGTATGCATGTTTTTGAGCGTTTGTGTACAGCGTTTTTAAAGTGTTTTTGAGCATTGCCTTTTTTATTCTTAACCAATAGAGAAAAATATAATTTGTTTCATCATTTATTGCCATGTTTTTCAGCTTTTTCATCCTCTTTTATTTGTTTATTATTTATTCATTTTTTTTTTTACTTTTTTGTAAAGAGTTAGGGGTTAAAGATAAGGGTTAGGGGTTCATTTATATGCCTATTTTTATTTATTTATTTTGTTAGGTTAGGGGTTAAGGTTAGGTGTTAATATTAGGGTTAGGATTAAGGATTAGAGTTAGGCCCCTTTCACACGGGCATTCTGATCAGGTCCGCCCGCATTTAGCCTATGGAGCGGTGGATGTCAGCGGTGACATGTCCGCTGACACCCGCTGCTATCCGATCCGATCCTGTCCATGAAATCCAGACGGATGGAAACCCTATTTTCCATCCTTCTGGCAGATCGGATGAAAACGGGCAGGCGGATCCGTTTTCATCTGATCTCCCCATAGAGGAGAGTGGGGATCTGACAGGTCTGTCTCTGCACAGTGAGTGTAGACGGAGCTGTCATCTGCCTACTCAGCGGGGATCAGCGGATTGATCCCCCACTGAGCAAAGCAAAGTCCGCCTGGCGGAAAGCCCATGTGAAAGGACCCTTAGGAGTTAAAAGAGACGTATAGGGATGTTTTTTATTTTATAACAATACTTACCTAGGTGGATGCAATATTGGTCCCCCAGTGCCTCCAAGACTGAGAGCCAAGCGATGAAACACCACAGATTGCTTAGTTCTCAGGGCTCCCTGAGCAGAGACCTCTCTGCTCTGACACCCCCCCCCCCCCCGCTCACTGGAGCACTGGGCTGCGGAGGGGGCAGGAGTGGCCGGCTCAGGCTCTCAGCAGCTCGCTGAGAAACTGAGCCTGGTGTCGGTCCAGGCATGTGGGCAGATTCCGACTCCATTGTCGCGATCTTGCCTGAGCCTGGACCAGCTCCGTGACACCAGCAGACAGCTGAAATCCGCTGTCTGCTGAAAACGGGTCACAGCAGAACGACCTGCACTCCTCTGATCCTTAGGAGAAGTATAGCCAAACAAGCTTTGGCTGTACTGCTCCATTAATATTAATATTAGGGTTAAGGGTTGGAGTTGGTTTTTTTATGTATGTAAGTATTTGTTTATTTATGACTTATGCTCATGAATGATTGCATTTGAGCAGAAAAATGTGTGACAAAATGCACTAAAACACTCAAAAATGCTTGAATGAAGCGTTTCTATGCATTTTATATAACAAAAAAACGCTTTAAAAATGCACCAATCTGCCCGATTCAAACTCCAGAAAAGCGCCAGAAGTGAACCTTCCAAATATGAACTGACTCCATAGAGAATAATTGATTTTTTCTCCTCCAGCATTTTGGAGCTTCAAGCTACAAAGCGCTGAGGTGTGAATGGGGCCTACGTAGCGCAAAGTAACAAATTGGAGGGATGACTTGGGGATAGGGGCAAAAATATTTCAGTTTTTTAGTAGAATGGTTTTATAATAATAGGAATTGTTATAATATGCAGGAAACAAACGGTGGATCGTTGAGCTGGCCATACAAACAGAATTTCTTTTGAAAATTTTTATTTTAAGAATTTTTGCTTGATTTTCAAACTGTTAGAGTGGGGAAATCAACATTTAGTTTAAAACTGTAATGGCAAGAGCAAGATGGAAGATTTATAAGCAAATTTCTAAAAGTAAATGCAGTTTTTGTTTGGGAAATTATATTCATTACAAAATTGAATGTTAAAGTGTTACTAAACCCACAACAGTAAAATCAGTCTGTATATGCAGTAAAGCATGCTTGTTAAATTCACTGTGGGGTTAATCCTGCACATTGTGAAAAAAGGCTGTTTGATCCTGTCTTCTCTGATCCTCCCCTTCTTCCTTGGTCCCCAATCTATACTCTGATAGTACAGAGCCTCGGGG
Source organism: Glandirana rugosa (assembly GCA_018402905.1). Taxonomy (NCBI): domain Eukaryota; kingdom Metazoa; phylum Chordata; class Amphibia; order Anura; family Ranidae; genus Glandirana; species Glandirana rugosa. The sequence continues at coordinate 120,365 of BLSH010050174.1, forward strand.
GGCACTCTGCACATGCTCAGTTTGGTGTGCATTGCTAGAGTGTTTTTTCTTTTTCTTGGGACGGTGCATGTGATCAGCGCTTGGCCAATCAGCACTGTCCAGACAGAAAATCAGGGGTCATGCAGCCTCATAGGACAGTCAAAGAAGAATGAAAACTCCTCCTACAAGCTTTAACCAGACACTGGGTACAAACATTTATGGGTAAATATGATCCAGGGAATATCCGATTTGCCTCTCGGGGGATCAGGAAGGAATTTTTTCCTCTGCTGTAGCAAATTGGATCATGCTTTGTTGGTTTTTTTTTGCCAACTGTGGGTATAGGATTGTGTATATGGGATTGTATGTTTTTTTTTTCTTCATTGGTTGAACTAGATGTCTTTTTTTTCAACCTATGTAACTACTGTATGCAACTATGATAGAAGTCAGAAGACTGCTATATACTGCTGATGAGAAAATGTATTTAGCAGTTTAGATTTACTAAAATAATTGCATTTCCATATTCTGTGTACTGTGGGAGATCAGATATAGTGAATGCAGGGTCCTGGGTTTAGTAACACCTTAAAAGAACATTCAATTTTGAAGTACTTTTGAATTACATTTGTCAAGTCATCAAACATACTGTGAATTTTCATATGAATGTTTGCACAAATGTTTGTTCAAAAATGGCTAGTGTATGGCCAGCTTTACAATACTCAGGCAACATATGGTCAGTCGTCGCAATACAAAGGCCAAACATAATCAATTGTTACAATACGCAGCCAGCAAATGGGTACTTATGACGTTATTTTCTATTTTGCTACTCAACACAATAATGAAAGGAAACAAGACTTGTATTGTTCAAGCTGTTTTGTATTGTTACAATGTCTTTTTATGTTTGTAGTATTAATCTGATTTCATCTCAGAAAATTTGCTTCTACATCTGCAACTGTCCAGAATTATTTTTCACCCTCATCTATCAGGATCAGAAAATTCTCACAAGGATAGAGAGAACGGATTGTCATTGAGAGTCTGTGTCTGAGACAACGATAGCCTATTTTTCCAATGTCTCATGAAGGCTTTATGAAATGTGTAGGAGTTTAGTTTATTGATCAAGGTTCTTGTTTCTTGTCGTTTTGTTTGATCTTTTTTTCATTTAGAGGCAAATATGAAACTTTCATTTAGTCCATGTGTATGCTAGAATTATCTTTATACCGTGCTGTGTGTAATCAGTTGTAATTCTTTGTATGATATCTAAGCCCATTGTAGCCTACTATTCCTTGGATATGGTGGTTGCATTTGTTTTCTTAATTTAGTTTTTTTTAGGGTTGTCCCGATACCACTTTTTTAAGACCGAGTACAAGTACCGATACTTTTTTCAAGTACTCGCCGATACCGATTACCGATACTTTTTTTAATGTCATGTGACAGTGGCACGAATATTTTATTATTTTTTTTTTTTACAATTCTATTTTTTTATTATTTTTTACAATTTATTTACCTATTTATTTATTT
>BLSH010050174.1:130401-145831 GCA_018402905.1 Glandirana rugosa
AAGCCCAAGACGACCAGGCAGGCTTGAAACCCTGTTTCAGGCCCAGGCATGCCTTGGACTTGCTAGCTTGCCTGTTGCTTTCCTTTTGCAGCCCTCTAGGGCTTTCCAGGACTTTGTTACAGCCATTTTTGTGCCTAAAAGTTCGGGTCCCCATTGATTTCAATGGGGTTCGTTGTCCGTTCGATCGTTCAGGTTCCGTACGGACCCGGACTTTGTCCCAAAGTTCGGACGGACCAGCAGAACCCGAACGTCCAGGTGTTCGCTCAACTCTAATTATGTGTGTTCTTCTCCTTGCTTTTAATGAGCCCTTAGTTGGCTTTAGGTAGTCTTTCTATGAATGTTTTTATTCATACATGTTGTAACATATGTCTGTCTTAATTGCGTTGGTGCTTGTCAGCTCTATGAGGGTGCGCCCTGGTTGTGTGCATCTTCAAGTAGCAGGCATCTACACAGTTACCTTTGTTATGAGGAAGCTCGTGAGTCTCGAGTGAAACATGTCAACCATCCATGTATTACTGGCATACTTCAAATAAATATTTTCAAGCTTTGGATCGCATTGCAGAGTGTCGCTATTCTCCTTTCCTACATTGCAACAGCGGTGGCAAACCGAGGTGAGCACCTGTGAGCCATCCACCACACCATCTGGCCTGAGCGGTGTACACCTCTATGTTTGTCTTATGTATAATAGACCAAAAGGGATCTGAGTAGAGAAGTTCATTGTAGGTGTTTGCAACCTCTTTAAGACCCAGCCTTTTTTTTGTTGTTTACAAATAAAAATCTGTATTTTTTGCTAGAAAACTACTTAGAACCTCCAAACATTATATATATATATATATATATATTTTTTTTTTTGCAGAGACCCTAGAGAATAAAATGGTGGTCATTGCAATATTTTATGTCACACTGTATTTGTGCAGCAGTTTTTCAAAAGCATTTTTTTGGAAAAAATACACTGTAATGAATTAAAAAAAAAAAACATGTCATGCTTTAGAATTGCGCACACTCATGGAATGGCGACAAACTACTGTACTCAAAAATCTCCATATGCGATGCTTTAAACGTTTCTACAGGTTACCAGTTTAGAGTTACAGAGGAGGTGTTGTGCTAGAAGTATTGCTCTCACTCTAACGATCGCAGGGATACCTCATATGTGTGGTTTGAACACTGAGATGTTTGAACATATGCGGGCGCAATTTACGTATGCGATCGCTTCTGCGCGCAAGCTGGCAGGGATAGGGCGCTTTCATTTTTTTTCTTATTTATCTTACTTTTTATTTTTTATTTTGACACTGTCCCTTTTTTTTTAAATACTTTTATTCCTATTACAATGAATGGAATAATCCCTTGTAATATAAATAAGCATGACAGGTCCTCTTTATTGAAAGATCTGGGGTCAAAAAGACTTCAGATCTCTCATTTACCTTTAAAAGCAAAAAAAAAAAATGTCATTTTGACTTTAAGAAAACAAAAAACATTGATGGCTGAGAACCGAAAGTGATGTCAGAGGTCACTCCGGTCCTCCAAGGGCATAGAGCCAAGTGAGGGCCATCTTGCCCTCACTTGACTTTCTGCCCAGCCGCGGATCGGACCAGATCGCTTCCGGGTTTACCGAAGACACCAGGAAGTGGCGGGAAGGTGGGGGCACATCTTCTGCTGCCTATCAAAGTGATCCTGCAGTGAATGCACAGCTGGGACCACTTTTATTGGAAAGCCAGCCATCTGCTGTAAATAAAAATGCCAGTGTCATGGCTGCTAGCTGCTGCCATAAAAATAGTATTTAAAGTTAATATAATGACGTATATTTACACTTAGGCAGTCGGCAAGTGGTTATAAAAAATAATCAAGGGCCAAAAACAATCAATTGTTGCAAAACACAGCCAACAAATGGGTATTGTTACAATATATTATATTTTGCTACTCAATACAATAATGAAAGGAAATATGATTTGGATTGTTCAAGCTGCACCTTTATTTATATTTGAAGAAATGCAGGGAAATGCAGAAAAAAATTAAAAAGTGAACTAACACTGTACACCCTCCCCACCTCTTGGTCCCCAATGTACTTATCTCAATGGATAATCAACTGTCAGTGCCCACACAGCTGGTGCAGTGATCCAGGAATTTGAAAACCTTGCTTGTCTCCCTCTTCTTTCTGCAGCACTTCCGGGACAAAGCAGAGCAGTTAACACAGAGCATCACTCTGATCCATCCTGGAAGCACTTTAGAAAGAAGAGAGAGAATAGCAGGGATTTCAAATCTGGGGACCACTCCACCAGCTGTGTGAGCACTGACAGCTAATCACCCACACCGCAGGGTTGTTAACCGTCAGTAAATTTACTGCCAGTTTGTAAAAAACAGTGACTTTTACAACTGTCTGTAAATATCAGGGGCTGATAATTTGTCATGCTGTGTTGATTTTTGTAAGTGTAAACCAGGCAAATTACTTGTTATGTGTATTGTCAGTGTTTCTGTATTGTGTTTATACTGTTTAAATATTGATTAGCTTAGTTTTTAATAGGAGTTCTGTCATTTTCCAGGTTGTCAGTAAAAAATGTGTTCCGTCAGTAATTTCCTCATGTTTTGTCAGTAAAAAATGCAGTGGTAGGTTGGCAACACTGTACAGTGGGGGCTGGGGGAAGATGAGGAGAGAGAACGGTTGTTAGTTCACCTTTTCATTTTTTTGTTAAAGCTTATTCTACTGTAGTTCTGTATACATGGTGCTTCTTTCAGCAGTGATGAAACCTAGCTATGCTAATAATGTGAAACGAGACTAGAGCTCCACCTGCTGGCTGGCTAGAACACGGCATAATAATAATAATGTTATTTTTTATTCATTACTGTAATAAAGAGCTAGAACATTTGTACATTCTATTTGATAGACTGGCCCACCCAAAACTGATATTTCAGGAGGCACTTGAGTGTTTTTCACTTCCATCTTGTAAGCGTTTTTAACCCTTCCTTATCATTAAAGTGTCTTATTACTGCACTTAGAAGCGCCTTCTTCTCTGCTTTGTTTTCCTATAGAGTCTGCTTCCCTCTTCTGAAGTGCTGCTGTGGTGCATTAATCACATTTCAAGAGCCAGTCAAGTACTGTTTGTTAAAATCTTGTTATCCAGAGCGCCCTATTCTCCACACTCCTTGAGCCAAGTGCCAACAGCTGTCCATTCAAAAATGGCACCAGGCAGCACTATCACATCACAAACTCATCATGTGTGCACCCGCCCTGCCGAAAAAATGGTACCTGCTAGCTTCGTACATACGTCTTTAGCAGGCAGAACTCCATGCTATAGTTCCTGGATCTCTTTCCTAAAGGTTTGGAGTTGCTGCCCACTTTTAGGTGCTCCTGTTTCTCATGTTCAATAACGCTAAATAACACAAAACCCAATGGGTAAAACAGGACTTTCTGTAACAGCGATAGCAAATGTGCAAACTCAGGAACTCAAAGATGGCGATCCCACCACCAGTAATAATAGGAAACTGTTACATTAATCTAAAACTAAACTACCAGTTTTGGATGGCTTTCGTTAAATTTTCAAAGTGCGCTCATTTGTTGTGGTAAGCCATGGTGGGGATTTTCAACAGTATCTATGATTAAGACACACAGGTGTAAATAGGCAGACCAATCAATATCTTACAACAAGATTACAAAGAAGAAATGAAGTGTTTGTGTAATTTTAACAAGTCCAACATCAGTTTCTGCCTGCCTGCCAAATTACACACAGCTGGATAAATCTGATATTGCTGATAGAGTTTTAATAAAACCTGCTGGGGAACCAGTAACTGGAAAAAAATACTGTATTCTGATAACTGTATACATGTAATATATGTAATGATAGTATTCCATCTCCAAGGAAAACCTTTTTTTTTATAGTTTTGGATGGACTGGGAAAGGCTTAGACCCTGTGTCAAGTTTCTAGTGTTGTCTGTATCACCATTGGTTAGATTCAACTCTTGATTTGTACTTGTAACCATTGTCTATATGGTGAAGTGGCAGCATTGTCACCCTAGGGCAGGGAGTGTTTAGGGGCCACAAATACATTTCCCTCTCTTAATCTCCAGGCGGGGGGGGGGGTTTCTGTAGTTCACATAGGTGAATTGGAAGGGCTGATAACCATGTTTACAGTGCGGTATATTAACAGGAAGCTATGCGTTCACAGGTTTCTGGCAGGATCAACAGGCATTTTATTGAGCTTTTTGAACAGATACAACAAAGCACTATTAATGGTTATATTTAATAGACCAAATAGGAGCAGATAAGAGATGTTCATTGTTAGGATTTACACTTTAAGAACATAAAATGGCAAAATGTCTTGTGTAGTACATACCGTATGCACTGTATGTTTTATATATTCTTTAGTGTGGGTGGAGTATTCCTTTAAAGCTGAACTCCAGAAATTAGACAAAATTCCTTGCTGTGGACCCTGCCTCCCCTCCACCCCTGCACTACAAGAGGTAAATGCTCATTTAGTTTAGGGGTGCAGGGATAAGGTATAGTACTTACCTTATTCTTGGCTCCAGCAGATTTCCTCCATTCATGCAGCTGGTTCAATGCTACTGCCTCTCTAAGGCTCTTGCAGCCAAGGTTGCAAGCTCACCTCCACTACATACAATATAGGGTTCTTAGCCCTTCACTGTACATGATGATGCTGAGGAATTGCCCAGAGCCCAGAGTTTTGAGTAGAGGAAAACAGTGCTGGAGCCTGCGGGACAAAGGGAGAGGGTAAGTGATAGACCTTATCTCTGCACCCCTAGAATAAACAATAATTTTACCTTTGAAGTGCAAAGCTGCAAGGCAATTGTGTCTAATTCCATGGAGTAGGCTTTAACTTTAAAGCAGAAAAAATATTTACATGTAGTAACAGTTCATTTTTTTAGGAACATTTTTTTTGGTACATTCATAGACATATTCTGGTACACAATATTTCAAGAAGAGTTCTTCAGGAAGGAGCTAAGTGAGTCATTGATTTTGAAAGCAATGGGCAGCTATGTAAGAAGAATGAAGACCTGTCTCTTTGTATCTACAGCAAGGAAAGAGCTTTGTGTAGCTATAATGCCAACATTGAGTAGCCACTAGAGACTAGCGACACCAGGGAATAGAGTGAAGCCTGTTGAATTTTAGCATAGGACCACCATGGTTACCTGAAGCCTGGAAGAATCATTAACAGATGAAGATGGGTAACCATATCCAAACCTTTTAGGTGGAAGTCTGTGATTAGTTTCACTGGTCTTTGTGCAGCATTCAGATTTAACACTCCCTTCAATTGTTCTAAGTGGAACAACTCAGTTGAGCAGTCAATTCCAGAAGAGGAACCTTCTAAACTCCCCTCAATTGTTCCAGGTGAAATAATTGAGCAGAGGTTTATTGAGAGAATGGTGATCATGGGGCCAAATGTAAGAGTGACAGTGACGGGAAGACTGAAACAGCTGGTCTGTCATCCCTGGAAGATCCTAATCTCCAAAGATCTTGGATACTTTCCCTCTAAAACAAGAGGAGAATGATTGGTGAAGGCTATACAATTGTTAGTTGTATAACCATTAGGTAGGAGTTGTGAAGTCGCAGTGGTATGGCCAATGATCAAGATTCTCTACTGTTTAAGTTAACCAGTAAACTGTGCTGCTATAAGTTACAGCATGTTCAAGCTTGCTTTAATTAGCATTCCCATTGTGTATTGCTTACGTCTTCTGCTTTCCTGTATCTTGTCTTCTTGATAATTAGTCCACCCTTTATCCTAGACTATTGGAAAATTATGTTACACCATGTAGCAATTATATGTGATGGCCCTTCCAGTGTCACTGCAAGTTTGACATAGCTACAACATTGCATACATGAAATGTGTAATTAAAAGGTCAGTCTATTCCAACAGTAGTATTTTAATTGTGAGCTGACAGCAACTGTTTGAATTATTTGCTGGCTTTTTTTAATCTATTGTTTTTTTTAGTAATGCAATCTCACACAACTTTCCAGCTATGATCCCTCTGTTTGCTGCCAGAATCCTAAAAAGCTACAGTATATGAATGGAAAACTAAGGTTAATCTACTAAAGGCAAACAGACTGTTCACTTTACAAGGGAATATTCCTCAGAGCTTAGTGAATGAAGTAAAGCTCTGCTGACTTCCATCATTCAATCAAGTGCAAGCATAAATACTGTTTTTTATTTACTTGCATGTGATTGGGTGCTCTTTGAAAAGTGGAATTTCTATGCATTCATATATACATAGTTAATCTGGTTGAAAAAAGACACACGCCCATCCAGTTCAACATATATATAAAAAAAAACACACACACACAAATAGAAAACCTCCATATATACAATTATATACGCACGGTTGATCCTGAGGAAGACAAAAAAAAAAAAAACAAACGATAAAGCATGATCCAATTTGTTCCAGCAGGCAAAATAATTCCTTCCTGATCCCCCACAGGCTATAGGATATTCCCTGGATAAACTTTACCTATAAATATTAGCATCCAGTTATATTATGTGCATTTAGGAAAGCTAAGCTCTGGGGACAATTCCCTTGCAACTTCCCTTTCAATGTGAACAGCCAATAGACAATATTGGGGAATGCAATTCCGGCATCTCTCCCACTGAGTGTATGTAATGTCAAGGGGTGCTGGGGTGTGCTGCAGGCTCTCTTAATGCTGGCTGTTAGAGAATCTATTCTTGCTGGAGGTGATCTATTTGTTGTAGGTGGGTATATTGTTGCTGGGAAGGTCTTTTGTTGCTGTTGGGGGGGGGGGGATCTTATGTTGCTGGTGGTCCATTATTGATTGGGGATTTATTGTTGCTGGTTGCAGGTGATCTATTTTACTTCTTTTCTTGTTATCATTAACAAATTCCATATACATTACTTAGCACCAAAAACAATACTTGGTCCTGTAAATCAAAAAGTGGTTGTGCGCTACCTCCCAAATAAAAGCAAATATGGCCTTTTGTGTTTCACGCAAAAATACGTTACTCCTAATACTTGGTTCTGTATTCTCTAAAAAGGGTAGTATTGGGAGGTGGGTAGGTGGTGGAACCAAGGAATGGTGCTCGGAGGTGGGTAGGGGGCAGAGACAAGGGATGACTTGGAAAGGGGGAGTTCCTGGACCTATTATCTGAGAAAAAAAGCCTTGACAATACTAATTGACTTTAGTGAATCAACCCTATTGGCACCCACTCAAACTTGAAATATATTTTGGTAGACTGGGCTACTTCAAAAATAAACCTCAACCTTTTTAAAAGTAACCTGTATTGAAAGAAATGTAAAGGTTGTCAATGCTGACCTCCTTCTGAAAATGCTTGCCTAGCAGTTTCTGGTTCACTACTTTCTGCATCATTGATGCAGAACAAGCATACAGCAAGCAAAGTCATTTTATAGTCAGAACCTATGAACTTCATACTTGTGCTGGCTTAAGACTCAGAAAGTACTGAAATTACAGAATCAGTATGGCAGCCAAGGATATATCATTTTTAAAAGGTGAGACCACAATGGTGGCCTCCATATTTTGTAAATACTGTTTAATACAGATTTCCGTTAGAGTACCTGAACCGTGGAGCCTGTGATAAAAAGGACAAGGAGAGGACAAATGATTAGTTGTCACCAATATTTCCTGTGGTCTCCCAGCAGCTGATCCTTACTGGCTTACCTTGCCTACATTTGCTCTGTCTCTGCGTAGAGGTGGCCTCCTTGATAGAGGAGCAGAGGACATTTGGGTCTATTTACTAAAGCTGCAAAATCAGGCTCAAAGCTTAATTGAACAAGCTTAACAAGGTTAGAAGCTGGGTTGTATGCAGAAGTGACCCTGGTTTTGCGCTCTCCAGCTTTAGTAAATAGACCCCATTGCTTCCTCATGTCAAAGCTACCCAACCAATTACTGGTGATCTAAAAACTAGTGGTGGAATACTAAAAAAGCAGCAGAAAATGTGAATGAAGCACACATCCATAGAATAAACAAAGCAGAAAAAGGGAGATCTTTGCAGCACAAGTTTTCAGGTACAGCTTTCTATCCTACAAAGAAAACAATGTGAAGTACAGTAGTGACATCACCAAATCTCGCTCCAAATCATGTGAGACTAGCAGTCAGAGGCAGCTGTGTCTTAGATGATCTCACTCTACAGATAAACAGTCAAGAGCAGGGGTCTAATGAAGGAACAGGCCGATAAATATTTTACTATTTGGAATCCATTTATCCGCTACAAAGAGCAGGCATATGCCGATTAGGACATGGGGGGACAGGGTGGTTGGAGGGTCGGCCCGACGGGAGAGGATGGAGGAGGAGAGACTTTCGAGTCTTTTTTTTTTTTAAGTTTTTTGGGTTGTCTTTGTTTTTTCGGGAAAGGGGCGGGGGGTGAGTGGAGAGTGATACAACACAGTCTATGTTTAGGGAGGATAGCGGGAGAAGGCTTCGGAGGGGTAGTTGGTAGTGGCAGGGGTGGCTGTTATAATACTGTTGTAACTGCATTAGATAATAGAGATTTGTTATAGATGTGAGATGGTTATTTGAAAAATGAACTGCAAACTGCTTTGCAAATATTTCTCCTATTTGGATAACTGAAGAATATATATATAAATACCATGATGATGTAAGACCCGGTTGTAGACAGGGAATGAGCCTCAAGCTAATTAATCTCTCAACGTTGTTTTCTGAAGTGGAAAAAAAATTAAAATAGGGCGGGGGTCTGCAATCCGCAACCCATAGATCGTGATCTATTAGTAGACTGCGACCAGCTGACTGGTAGCTCTCGGTCTGGGCTTGCTGACCCACCATCCCAGAGCATCAAACAGAGTGCAATGCAGAGGGACTATTTGTAAAGTTGGAGCTGTAGAAGGGAGAAAGAGCCACATAAGCCGATGCCTCCTCTGTAGTGCTGGCTCCTGTCCCATGCGGAGTGATACCAACTGCACTCCACCTCTTATTCCAGCAATCTGTTGCCTAAGTCCTCACCACCTGATTTAAACCCATGATTGCCATGAAATCCACGCAATTGCAACTTGGCGGTACGGCAATTAGAGGTTTAAATCAGGTGTGAGGAGGCAACACTGTGCCCAGTGATCTTTGACCTCCCCCATGTTGTTCAGGTAGATCTCCACCTCTTTAAGATTGCCCACCCCTGGTCAAGAGCCTTAAGGCTCTGAAGTGCAATGCTTTTTTTTCCAGAAAGAATTCCAGACAAAAGATAGATTTTTTAGGCTACTTCTTAGGCCGGCTATACACAGAGCGCATTTCTTTCCTGCAACCGTGGGTTGCAGGAAATAAATTTGCTTGATTCCCCCATCAACATAGACAGTGTTGATGCAGGGATCCCTCCTGCCGAGCCATTGTCTTCTCCTACCCAGGGGGGGGGGGGGGGGTTGGGGGGGGAGCCATCCCCATCGGGAGAAGACCTAGCGATAATAACAATTAAAACCCGACATGCTGGTTGTACCCACAATGATTGATCGATCAACTAGGTACATTTAGACTGCCCATACATGATTCAAGTCTCAGCCAGTTCCTGCTGAACCAGCCAAGATTCAAACCGTGTATGGCCTGCCTTAGAAACAACATTGATGGATGTTACCAATAAGATAATACATTTTATCTTTGGATGTCAAGATCATTTTAAGCACCACTGTCTGCTTGTATGAATGTATGCTTTGACAGTATGAGTAGGAAAGTTGGGCCATGTGAGAGATAAGTATGATTGGATCTGATGTCTGTCTAAAAAGGTATGTGGGGTGTAACTTCACACTTCATAAATATACTAAAATCTTTAAAAAAATAGTTTAACATGCCCTACCCCTTCAGTTTTGCAACATTATGCCTGTCAATGAGGGATAGGTCCTCTTCAGATATCACTATTGAAATTATTTAGTAGCAATCGGTTGCATTGTCCTCCAATAGCAGCTTATAAAGGCAAGCCTGGAAACTCTACACGCATGATAAAATAAATCATTATTGTAGCAAGAAGGTAAAAGGAGCTTGTTGTCGAAGAATGCTTCTGCCAATGTTCCATTACAAGACTGATTGTTCCTTCCTGTCAGTAGTTTTATAATGTGTGTCAAAAAATGTACGCCGTAGAAGAGCATGTGCACGTCCCTGGTGTCCTACTGCCATGTGTTTAGCTGCACAATTGGGAGTTTAGAATTTCTTCAACAACTGGCTGGTGATGATAAATTGTTGTGTTTAAATTCTTTTTTTGTCATTGTTATGGGAGGAAAGAGAGTAGCAGTGTTGTACAGTGATAATAGTCCACAGCTATTCTTTCAAAGCTGAACATCAAACTGATTGAGTGTTGTAGGAGGCACTTTGCTCCATCTCCTTTTGACACTGTATTGTGGAGCTCCAGTTAAAACTTTATTTTTTACTTTCAATAGTATTATGCAATATGCCTGTGACCCCATTGGGGAAATTCTTTCTTGCTTCCTGTGGTCACCTGGACTGGAGACAGATGTTGAACAAGGAATCTCTCCACGGGGAGGTAAATACAGTAATACAAGCACTTAAAAAAAGGCAAAATGTTAATTTTTAAAAAAAATCCTATAGGATTTAGGTGCACTTCCTTGTGTTGGGTCTGCAGTGCTGTTGGTGTGCCTCTCTTATGGTTTAAGCTTACGGTATGGGACACTATACCTGTATACCCTGTGACAGTGCTAATTAAATATATATATACAGTATCTCACAAAAGTGAGTACACCCCTCACATCTTTGTAAATATTTTATTCTATCTTTTCATGTGACAACACTGAAGAAATGACACTTTGCTACAATGTAAAGTAGTGAGTGTACAGCTTGTATAACAGTGTAAATTTGCTGTCACCTCAAAATAACTCAACACACAGCCATTAATGTCTAAACCGCTGGCAACAAAAGAGGGTACATTCCTAGGTGAAAATGTCCAAATTGGGCCAAAGGGTCAATATTTTGTGTGGCCACCTTTATTTTCCAGCACTGCCTTAACCCTCTTGGGCATGGAGTTCACCAGAACTTCACAGGTTGCCACTGCAGTCCTCTTCCACTCCTCCATGACAACATCACGGAGCTGGTGGATGTTAGAGACCTGGCACTCCTCCACCTTCGGTTTGAGGTTGCCCCACAGATGCTCAATAGGGTTTAGGTCTGGAGACATGCTTGGCCAGTCCATCACCTTTACCCTCAGCTTTTAGTGACCAGTATGAGAGAGTGAGATCGATAACACCACATTTAACACACCTGCTCCCCATTCACACCTGAGACCTTGTAACACTAACGAGTCACATGACACCAGGGAGGGAAAATGGCTAATTGCACCCAATTCAGACATTTTCGCTTAGGGGTGTACTCACTTTTGTTGCCAGCGGTTTAAACATTAATAGCTGTGTTTTGAGTTATTTTGAGGGGACAGCAAATTTGCACTGTTATACAAGCTGTACACTCACTACTTTATATTGTAGCAAAGTGTAATTTCTTCAATGATGTCGCATGAAAAGATATAATAAAATATTTACAAAATGTGAGGGGTGTGCTCACTTTTGTGAGATACTGTATATGCACTGTATTACCAAAAGTATTGGGACACCTGCCTTTACACGTACATGGACTTTAATGGCATTCCAGTCTTAGTCCATAGGGTTCAATATTGAGTTGGCCCTCCCTTTGCAGATCGGGATCGGGTAATCTCTTCCTCCCGAACTGATATGCAAAAGCTCCTTGCGGGTTGATTGGGCTTTATGATCATCACACAGTCTCTCTTTATAAACCGCCCAAGCCTCCAATCCTTTTTCAGCTCCATGAACCTCTCCCAGCAGCTGCTCTGTGGACCCCACAAGGGTTTGGGTACATGCAGATAGTCACATGTCATGTTGTCCTCCCACTCCTCTCTCAAGCTCTCAACAATGTCCATGACATGGGGTGGGACGTAGGGTAGTCCAGGCCCCACTCCAATGCAACCCGGCATTGGACCTCCCTCTGGTACCTGGAGAACCTGGGTAAACTGACACGGTTCCCTTACCCAGGCCTAACTTGGGTAGCCGGGGACCTTACCACCATTTGCCGGTAAGTGGGTGCTTTGGTCTGGGTAGAGGAAGGCCTGTTTAGGAAAGTCTGGTAGCTGACACTGAGGGTTCCTGCAGCTGATCTGGTGTCTTGAGGGGGCTCCATCTCATCCCCATCGGTGAAATATAGGACCTGTGAACTTCCCGTCTCCGGCTCTTCATCCGAACCCTCAGTTGGAGACGACCACTCTACCAGGTGCTCCAGTGACCCAAATTCAGCCTGGGTGACCCCCAGTCTATGGACCAATCCTCCAGATGAAAGGAAAAAAATGATCCCTGAGGACACCTGGGATGTATGACATCATTTTGGCCTAGGCCTAGAACAAGGAAGCACTAAAAAAATTAGTTCTCTTGCCTTCCTATCTACAGAAAACTGTAACTGAAACAGAGAGCATACTGGAAGAGTGTAAGATCCTGAAAAAAAATCATATTTGGCTAAAATAAATATTTTTCCATAGGAACATTTCATATACCAAGGAATACACTAATGCTTTAATTTTAGGAATGCAAAGACCAACCTCTAATATACTTGATAATGCATTTCGAGGGGGCACCTCTTCATGAGAGCCAGCTCCAACTTTCCTTCTATCTAGTTACTAAGGCTAGCAGCATAAGGCTTAATAATAGTTAGCCTAGGTCATAGGCGTGCACACAGGGTGTGCCAGGTGTGCCCAGGCACACCCTAATCACCCAGTGCAGCACAGATTCCCCCTATTGCCCTGGCTGGCTCCCCCTCGTCCCTTCCTCTGCTGCGGGCACACACGGGGGAAGTGGAGGGTAAATATGTCATTTAACCACTTCCACACTGCGCTCAGTATATTTACTGTGGCAGTGTGGACGTGTCCCGCGAATCGCCGTAAATAAACGGCGATTTGCAGAGTGGCCGCTAGGGGTTGCGCACGCACTGCGGAGGAGTGTGCCCGCGGCTCGGGCTGACCCGATGTCCGCCGGCGAGCCGCTATGAGCAGCCAGAGGAAGAACGGGGAACTGCCAATGTAAACACAGAGGTTCCCCGCTCTGTCAGTGGGGACATAAGAGATCTACTGATCCCTGTCACTGGGATCAGTTAGATCTCTTATGCCCATAACAGTCCAACCCCCCACAGTTAGAACACGCCTAGGGAACACAGTTAACCCCTTCACTACCCCCTGCAGGTTAACCCCTTCACTGCCAATGACATTTATACAGTAATCAGTGGACATTTACATTTCTGACCACTGTATAAATGTCATTGGTCCCAAAAAAGTGTCAAAATGGTCCGACATGTCCGCTGCAATATCGCAGTACCCCTAAAAATTGCAGATCACCGTCATTACTAGTAAAAAATTTAAAAAAATATAAAAACCCCAGAAATTAATTCTCATCATCTGTAAACGCGGCAACTTTTGCGCAAACCAATCAATAAACGCTGATTGCAATTTTTTTAACCAAAAATATGAGGAAAAATATAAATCCGCCAAAACCGATGAAAAAAAATGTTTTTTCATATTTTTTTTTTTTGGATTTGTATTTTAGCAAAAAGTAAGACTTTTTTTTTTTTTTGCAAAATTGTCGCTCTTTTTTTGTTTATAGCGGCGATCAGAAATGACACAGAGGTGATCAAATACCACCAAAAGAAAGCTCTATTTGTGGGAAAAAAAAGGACACAAATTTTGTTTGGGTACAACGTCGCACGACCGCGCAATTGTCAGTTAAAGAGATGCAGTTCCGAATCGCAAAAAGTGCTCTGGTCCTAACATGGAAAATTCTTCCAGGACTGAAATGGTTAAAGGCTCCTTCCCTTTCTGAATGAACACAGTGAGTAATTGGTACCATGTGTTTGAGCTTTGGGTGCACACCCTAATGCAATAGGCTGGGCACACCTATGGCCTAGGTTCACATTTGTGCGAACACAGACATCGCATGTGATTCGCACCCGCACTGCAGTGCCAATCGCATGCGATGTCTGTGCAATTCGAGTTCAGCCATACAGTTGTATGTTTGAACTCACATTTGATTCGCAGAAAAATAGTGCAGGGCCTCTTTTTTCTTCCCGCACTGGAATCGGATCGCATGGGTGTTCTCACCTTTGCAATCCGATTCCTGTGTGTGTTCACAGTTCACACTGCGATCTGTGAACCAATCTGGGGGTGTCATTGTAATGACACCCACAGCGGTTCGCAGAGGGCAATGTGAACTGCCTGCGGGAGAGATGTAATGCGGGAACCGGCGATGTGTGAACGTAGGCTTAATGTTGATTAGGAATTTAATTCTGCTTTGATTCATAAAAGCTATCATAGTACTGAATACAGCATATGCATCATGCCTTAACGAGTTGATGTTCCTCTGGATATACTACAGCTGGTGCAAACACACATATATTAGCTTGTGCGTTAAGCAATCTGTACTCCCAGGCAGTGGAAAAGCATCTCTGGAAACTGAATTCAGAAGTTGGCAAGTATGCATTGTGACATTGAATCATCCTTAATGAATTGAGGCTTGTACATCTATCCACACAAGCTGGATATACTGTAGCAGACGGACGGATGCTTAAACAGCACTCAGAAGAATGAATTGGAAATGCAGAGAAGGAAATGGGAAGCTAAGACTTAAATATCAATCAACAAACCATCTGAAGGCATGTTATTGCCGATGTAACATGGGGGAATAGCATAGTAATTGGAAACATGCATCACAAAGATACAAAGCAGTCCCGGACGCACAGAGCTTTCAATCTAGCCGTAGACTTCCATTGACTGTATGTCTGATTAATGCTCTGAAAAATAATAAATGATGCCAAGTGTGAACCCTGTAACCCAGCTAGTTCATTGATTCGGGAAAACTGATTACAACATCTGCCCTCACTGTTAGTCCAAAAGGAGTGATAAACTGTTACAGTATATTTCTCCCCATATTGTGGGAAGAATGTAACATGGAAAAAAGCTTCCTTTTCTTAAGATGGTTATGTCTAGAGTTGATTGAACCCGTGGATGTTCGGGTTCGGTGGGTCCGGCCGAACTTCGGAAAAAAGTTCGGGTTCGGTACCGAACTTGACCCGAACTTTACCCCGAACCCCACTGAATTCAATGGGGACCCAAACTTTTCGGCACAAAAATTACTATAAGAGTCCTGGAAAGTGCTAGAGGGCTGCAAAATGATTTCAGAACAATAATCTGTCCCTTACAGCAACAGCAGGAACCTGACCCTATAGGACTAGGAGATGATTTTAGAACAATAATCTGTTCCTTACAGCAACAGCAGGAACCTGACCCTATAGAACTAGAAGATGATTTTAGAACAATAATCTGTTCCTTACAGCAACAGCAGGAACCTGACCCTATAGAACTAGAAGATGATTTTAGAACAATAATCTGTTCCTTACAGCAACAGCAGGAACCTGACCCTATAGAACTAGAAGATGATTTTAGAACAATAATCTGTCCCTTACAGC
>BLSH010050174.1:146509-157020 GCA_018402905.1 Glandirana rugosa
AACAACATGTTGTTTTCAAGAGATCAGACGAGTAGGTTGAAGACAACATACTGACAGCGTGACAAGATTAACGCGCATGATTACCAGCCTACCAACATGTTGTTCGACAACGTGCTGGTAAAAGCATGCTGGCAGCGTGGTACACATGCTCCGAATTCACGATACCTGTCTCCGTACATGTGTGATGTACTTCTATTTGTAACAAGTCAAAAGTAAAGTGACAAAATGTTCGTGAAATTTCGCTTACATTCGGTACAGGTACGTTCCAGGTTTCCAGAGTTTGTCGTCTTCATGTAGTGTGTACATGCCTCTGTCCATAGCACTTAAGCCTCGTACACATGGTGCGACGGTCGTACGAAAATGGTCGTGCAACAGCTTGTTGTACAACCATCCGACCATTAGTACGCGCAATTAGAACAGTGCGACAGTCATACAACAGAAGTTGGATGAGCAGACTAGAGAACTTTTGTTGTACAACAAGCGGTTGTACGACTGTTGTATCGTGTGTACAGAGAAGTTGGTCCAACAAGTTGTATGTGCAAAACACGCATGCTCAGAAGTCACGAACGCTAGGAAGTATCCGTAATTCACAAATCACATTCACCTGAACTTCCTCGTTATACGCTCGTAGCACGTCACCATTTTAGGCTTGGTCGTACGATTGCTTAGTGCACGTCAGTACGCGAGACACAACAGCCAACATACAATTTTGGACATCCGGTCGTACGACCATCGCATTGCGTGTACGAGGCTTTAGTGTGGATCCTGCCTGTTGTCTCCTTCCTCTGCTATCTGCATGAATCCCTTCTGAGACTTATCCAGACACCAGGCAATCACACAATAGTGGATTGACAGCCTCAGATTTGTATGTTTCCCTATGAGACTGTGTAGATGGTGTTGTGTCATTTCCTTCCACTTGGGTCTCAGATTATACTCAGCTCTGTGCTCTGTACTGTGCAGTGTGTGACATCAGACCCCTACTAGACATGTGCAGTGCTGAAAAATGTGTTAGTTTTCGTTTGATTTCAGGGGTTTTTTTTCCCCAGTTTTCGGGTCATACATTATGATCGAAATTTGTTATTTCAAATAAATTCGTAACTTCGGAAAAATTTGAAATCTGAAAATCCGAAATAATGACTAACTATTAAATTATAGGTATTGGAATTTCCTTTCAAATTTGGCTGTTAGTGAAAGTAACGAATACGAATTTATCCAAAGTTACGAATTATCCGAAATAACGAATGCCACATCTAAACAAATGAAACGTAACAAATGAATAATAAAAATAATTATTTTTATATTATTATTATTTATTATTATTAATTTGTTATGTTCCATTCGTTTAGATGTGGCATTCATTATTTTGGATAATTCCTAGCTTTGGAAAAATTAATATTCGTTACGTTCACTAACAGCCAAATTTGAAAGGAAATTCCAATACATATAATTTAATAGTTAGTAATAGTTGTTATTAGTTCGTTATTATTTCGGATATTCAAATTTTCAGGTGTTCGAATTTTCGGATTCTTGTTCTTACTTTTGGTTTTTCGTTCTTTTGAATTTTTGGATTTTTGTTCTCATTTTTGGATTTTCGAATTACCGAATTTTCAGATTTTTGAATTTTTGAATATCCGGATTTTCACATTTTTTAATTTTTCAGAAAAAATTGTTAAACGGGTTTTCGTTAATTCGAGTATTTCCGAATTAATGAATGTATCTAATTTCAATGAAAAACTAATTTGGAACAAAACAAATTGCACACGTCTAACCCCTATCCCCTAGCTCTGGCAGCTGTGAATTACCATTGACATTATGTATTTTGGAAAGCTATGGAGGAGAGAAGACTGAAGATAAACAGATATCGTCTTAGAATGCCTTCTTTATTTAGAAAAAAACTGTACTGTAATATTTGAAGTAGGGATTGGCATTCTTGCTGTACTCATTTTCTGATTTCTGTTATGAAATTACTGTTCATGGCTCTGAATTCAGAATAGTACAGATAAATCTTGGGTCTACTGCCGAGAGTGATAGACAGATTTTATTCAAATTGCAAATCCAGAGATTTTCATCAATTGCATCCTTCCTGCTGTTTCATGAGAAGATCTTCATATTGTTTATGAGCCCTTCCTACACCTACACCCCTAAACACACATTCCCCTATAAACTAGCATATGTTCTGATTGGTTGATGGGGTAATTAGCTATTGTCTTTGGACATTGTTTCACCAATGACAACTACACAGACACTATAGGTCACCCCTGAGCTGTCCTGTTGAGTTTAAATTCTGATGTTGTACAGCCTGTTCCAATATGGTAATTGAAAACCAGATGGACATTATGATTAAAACATGAACCTTGAGATATTCTTAGCTACAGTATATATTGTTAGTTAAGTGTACCCACAATTGTAGCAAATACAGCTATTAGGAACAGGACAAACTTATTTTATAAATAATAGTTAGCTGGCCTTACAAAGCACATAAGAACCCTGGGGCATAGTACACCATGTACTTTGCCTTATGGGGGACAGAATAGTGAACAAAAATCGAATGATATTTCTTCTTTAAAGTATAACTGAAGGCATTAGAACAGCTGTCAGGTTTTTATTGTGGTCCGTGTCCTCATTAGGGATATCAACCTTTCCTACAGCGGCGGCCTGTCCATTGGGGGTGCACGGGCACCACCCCCCCATCCATGCGTCCGGCCCCTAATCTACATACTGGGCGCCGACGCATGGATTCCAATGGGGGGGTGTTTTTTTTAAGCATGTGATTAGAACCAGAGGCTCTAATAGGCTTCAAAAAAGGGTGAACTCAGGGCGAAGACCGACCGACTCACCAGCCCCCTCGATGGCTCACCATTCCCCGGCTCGGATAGGGGAGGGAGGAGGAGGGGAGATCAGAGTCATCCCGGGCAGGCAAGACATCTACCTCCTAAGGTAAGGAGGCCGTCTGTCTCACACGCACACGAGGGGGGGTATGTTCCCTGCATTGATGTCTTCATGTCCGTCTCCGGGGGGTGACGTTGGTTTGGCAAATTATCAGCACCAGCCGCCACTGCTTTCCTATTAGTCCAGGTGACTGTTATCACTGCAAGTAAAAGTGAAAGAAAACCCCCAAATGGTTGAGTGATCACCAGAATAGGGATAGAGGGGAAATCTTCCAATGTGGACTGGTGAACTAGTTCTATGTTTTTCACTCCATTAATGACTAAGAAGGTAGGGATGAACATACAATTTCGGTAGATTGTGCAGGATTTTGGAGACCCCTTTATACTAGATGTGAGTAAGATGACTGCTGGGACTCCTCCCACTATCACTGCTTAGCTGTTAATCAATGCAAAATGATGAGATGTTTTGCTTGGAAATTATTTAAATGGGTTGGGACAGAAAATTGGTCTTGCACAGAGTACCTGGATGACTTTGTCCCCCAGTGTGAGAAAGTACTGATAGCCAGACAGCTGGAATGCTGAGAGGGGTCCAATAATTCACTGGTAAGTTTACAAGTTCAGCAACATAACCTGTTACATAACCTGGTAGTGAAAATTGCATTTTGGCCATAAATTCGTTTATTTTTTCATGCCATCTGCTTGGGCCAAGGGCATCCTTAAACTAGATGAAACTGAGTGTAACGCCGCATCTGAAAAAAACAACGCAATCAATAAATTAATTTCTCAACAGCATGAAAAGAAAGAGAACAAAGACATCATCATTTCTTTCCAAATTGAAGCTTCTGTAATCTGAAAGATAAAAGGAAGATGGAGATAGCATTAAAGAAACGATGTACCAGAACACAATGAGCACATGGAAGAGAAAAGGGCAGTGAGTTTATCTGTTATTTATTATGTTAGGAACTAAAAAATGATTAATATCATGAACACTGCATAGGAAATATAACATAAGAACATTGCAAATTTAAAGTGATATTAAAGGCATTTTTAATTTTTTTCTTTTTAAATAACAAACATGTCATACTTACCTGCTCTGTGCAGTGGTTTTACACACCGCTCCGATCCTGCTCCTCTTGGTTCCCCCACCAGCGCCTTTGGCCCCTCCCTCCTGTCAAGTGCCTCCCAGGGCATGCAGCTCGCTATGGGGGCACCCAAGTAGGCTCGCTCTCGAACCACTGCCCTGTGTGTCCATTCACACACAGAGCTGCAGATCGGCCCCAGCCCTTCTATCTCCTCATTGGCTCACTGGGTGTGATTGCCAATGGCTCCAGCTGCTGTCTCAGCCCTTGAGGACGGAGAGTCTGCAGAGAGTCAAAGCTCTCGTGCATAGCACTGGATCATGATGGGACTCTGGTTACTAATAGGTATTAGGTTTTTTACATAGAACCACTTGAGCATTTAGAACCAGAACCCCTTCCCGCCTAAGGGTAAAACAAATGTTAAGGCCTAAGCACAATTTTGCAACATCGACATGTGTTAGTAAAACTGTACATATCATCACAACTACTTTGCACATCCAGGTGGATTATACCTTGTTTTTTTCAGGACAAATTGGACTTTCATTTGCATTTGGTGATAAATGGTAATGGATATATCCTGATATCTATTTTTATTATCAATAGAAAATTGTCCCAAAATAGTAAATATATATATATATTTTTAAATGTAGCTGTATATTTCTTGCTACTACCTTAATTTCTCCAATCATACTTACCTAGGTGGATGCAGCATTGGTCTGATGATGCATTTGTCCCCTAATGCCTCTGCTCTGAGAACTGAGCGATCGAACACAGCCGATCACTCCGTTTTCAAAGCTCCATGAGCAGAGAGCTGTAGACTGTCAGTCACACACAGCTCTCTACTCTTCTCCCTCCTTGCTCACTGGAGCATTGGGGGCGGCCGGCTCAGGCTCTCAGCGGCTCGCTGAGAGGTTGAGACGGGTGTCAGTCCAGGCACCTGGCTGATCCAGACTCCGTGGTCGGGATGACGTAGAGCCTGTTCTGACATTGCTGATGTCAGCAGTGAGTAGTGACTTCAGTCCACTCTCTGCTGAGAACGGGTCACAGTAGTGCAAAACGAACTGCACTCCTGTGATCCATAGTAGAAGCCCAGCCAAACGAGCTTTGGCTGGACTTCTCCTTTAACCTACCACCAAAGATTAACTCAAAATAAATTCTTCTGCCCCCAAAGATCGCGGCAATACCACATATGTGTTATTTGTTATATTTACCCATAGTATAGCCCAGAAACAATAATGCGCTTTTTGCTTCTTTTATCCTACCTAAAACACTAACTGACTATGATACAAATTTAAAAAATATTTTTTAAAAAATCCTGCCCAAAATATTTTGACCCTTACTTGACCCAAACACCAACCCTGGCACTGACCTAGATCAAACATTGTTCAAGTTATTATTATTTTTTTTATTATTATTTTTTACACACACAGTTATGTTTTGAGAGCGAGATGTTGTGATTGGCCCACAACTATCACATGGTACCTGTAATAGAAATCAAAGTGTAAAAAAAAAATCCCTGATTACACCCCTAGAATAGTACAGTGTCACTATGGTGGAAAGTATGTAAACAAAAGTAAAAAAAAGTTAAACAAAAGGTTAAAAATTGTTTTAAAAAAATTAATATATATATATATTTTTTAACATACTGTCACCAGTCAGTATCCCTGATTACCACCACACCAGTCATATGTGATGCTGTACTGCATTGGTGTGGTCATTTTGGAAATTTTGCAAAAAACTGTGACAAAAACATTACAACTTCAAAAAAATGGGTAATTTGGGGGGTATTTGATATTGGTACTGCCCTGGCATTTTAAGGGCCTGAAGAAAGGAGATAGACAATCAGTACATCAGGATTGATCATTTTTCAAATATATTTCCCATAGTTTGTAGATGCTAAAACTTTCACACAAACCAATTAATATACACTTATTGGGATTTTTTAACCAAAGATATATAGCAGAATACATTTTGGCCTAAATTTATGTAGCCGGGAGTTAAATGGTGCTCATTTATTATGGGACTTTTTATGTTTATTGATGTTGTGGAGACTCCCCTCTTGTGTTACAACTGCTGAACCGAATAGTCATGTGAGAGGTACTGCTTGCGGGATGTGAAGTGCTACAGAGGAAGACGGTCTCTGAACTCTGCTATGGCAGGACTCCAACTCCCAGGATGTTGGGCTGCAGGAAGAACTCCTTGGATGAAAGATGCTTTGTGGGAGAACCTATTTAAGTGGGGGGAGGAGTCGGCTCCAGTCTCTTTGGACGGCACGATCGATCAGTGGGGACCTGTCAGTGCGTGTTCCAGCCGGATTGTGGTCTGTGGCTTAAGTCAAGCGATCCGGCGGACTAAAGTTACACAGTACCCCAGCGAGCTGCAACACTGCTGTTCCATAGAGTGACCAGCGGAACCAGCGTGCCAGCATCTGAGCTGTTCCAGATCCAGCGCCATTTGCAGTGAGTGGCGGTCGGTCCGGAGAGAACTGCGGGAGAGCAGTGGAAGCCGGTTCCTCTAAAGCAAAGAGCAAGCATATACCAACAGTTCCAGCGTCATCAGCACAGCCTGAGCAGCCGGACCGTTCTGTGATCAACAGGGTGGTGAGCAGGCAGAGGCCTATCTTTGAGTATACTCAGTTATTATATCCTCTTTTTATCATTACCAATTCATCTGCCCTATTGGATTACAAAAAAAATCCTGTGCACAGGTCCTTTTATAACTGCTGTTATAAATTGAAGCCAGCAATCATTATAAAGCTCAAATAAGACTGTATCAGTGCTGCCTCTAAAATTTCAGCTTGCTGAATGAACAATCAAAGTGTGTAATCTTCACTTTATATATAAATATGTGTGCCAATACCAATAGTGCAAATTAAGCAATAAAAAATGATAAAAGAATAATTTGATCGATGTGCAAAACAATGAAAAGGTAAGTAGAATAAAAGAGTCACTACATATATGATAAGTTCATCTGAATAGGTATTCTCCCAGGGAATGGAGAAAGGTATGAAGAGAAACGGACGACACCCTGTTCCACAGGCAATACACAGTCCAATTTCCCACTGCAGACAAACGTGAAGTTTTTCCTTTAATATCTGGGGGATTCAGGAAGAAAGTGCTCTTGTGCTCCAAATATAAGTGCAATAGGCAAGCAGTCACTAGATAGATTGCACGCTCACCTCAAATACTCAACCCCCAGGGGTCACACCAGCATAATAGATCAGGACTTGTCCTTGCAGTTGGTCATCTTTTTCTTTTACAGCAGTTTCCTTAGCAGTGATTCTTGTCCTCCTGGAAAGAATCACACACATCGCCTGGCTATTTCCACGCGTATCGCCACCATCCACGTGGCTTCCTCAGGAACGGGTGTCGTCTGTTTCTCTTCATATCTTCCTCCATTCCCTGGGAGATTACCTATTCTGATGAACGTATCATATATGTAGTGACTCTTTTATTCTACTTACCTTTTCATTGTTTTTCACATTGATCAATGTATTATTTTATCATTTTTTTATTGCTTAATTTGGACTGGCACACATATTTATATATAGAGTGAAGATTACACACTTCGATTGTTCATTCACCAAGCTGTAATTGTAGATATTAGAGGGAAAACTTCATGTTTGTCTGAAGTGGGAAATTGGACTGTGTATTGCCTGTGGAACAGGGTGTCGTCCATTACTCTTCCTACTTTTCTCCATTCCCTGGGAGATTACTTATTCAGATGAACTTATCATATATGTAGTGACTCTTTTATTCTACTTAACTTTTTATTGTTTTGCACATCAATCCCTCTCACCCCAAAGCACACACCCCTCATGTTAAAGGCATGTGGCCTGGTTTGGTCCAGGAGGGGGGCAGGCCCTCACTTGTCCCCCCATCCTGACCTTCAGGCTGCATGCTCAGAAAGGGTCTGGAGTTTGGGGGGATCCCCCGCCGTTTTATAATAAAATTTGGAGTGGGCTTCCCCTTAAAATCCATCCCTAAGCCAAAGGGCTGGGTATGGATTGGGGGGACAATACATTATAGCCGTAAGCAAGTTGAAATTACATTTTTTGATCAATGTAGGGGAGGATGTGAGAGCTATATGTGGTGTGGGTGGGGTTCATTGATTTATTTTTTTTGGCGTCACCACACAATTGCTTGCAGCCCATGTGCACACAGCACTTCCAGTTTCCACCCACATTACTCTTCCTGCTGATGTATATCTGTAAGGACTATGCAAATACAGTATAAATGAGAATATGACTTATCAGTGCTGGTTCACACTAGTGCGATGCGGGAACCCTGCGAATCCACTGCGGGTTCCTGGATCGCATCAGACTTAGACAGTTCACACTGCCATATGCAAACTGCTGGGTGTGTCAATAGGAAGCTAATGACACCCCCAAATCAGTTTGCAGATTGCACTGCAAACTCGGACAGGAATCGTATTGAATGGATGTGAACACCCATGTGATCTGATTCTGCTGCGTAACAAAAAAGGGCCCTGTGTGAGTTTGGTCAGGATGCGATGCATAGCACAGATCGCATGTGATTTGCACTGTGGTACGAATCACATCCGATCTCAGACACCGCAGCAGTGTGAACCACCCTAAGGAAGGTCCACCCCCCAAAACGAATTTAAAAAGTTACAAAAGAGAACAAGCAAAATCAATTTCCTTTTATTTTGCCAGCAGAAACACATGTATGTACATATTTACTGGCATTAACGTATTTACAATATATACACATTTAGCAAAATAATTAGCAATTGGATTCAATGGGCCCTGCTCATAGGAGCTTACAATCTAAAATTGGACTAAACCTTACAGTGGACACACCTTTACTTTCACTGTGCATAACCGCCCACATGCACAGATGTACCTGTGCAGTGTAAACCCTACAATTTGAAATGTCCAAGTCCCTGGCTGCAACAAGCTTCCAATTTAAAGTCCCAAAATAACTTGCTTAGATTACAGACTATTTGGACAAAAGACAAATAAAATGCCAGCTTGTCTTTGGATTGTGGTGAGAAACCCAACCAGGGGTTTATTATGAACTTCAACTCAAGCATTAGCACATCCGGGACGTGAACCAGCAACCTTTTGGGTGCCAGGTGGATTTGCTAGCCACTTAGCTAGTGATCAGTGAGCACATGTCTTGTCTATCACTGTGGTGTGAACCAGCCTGAAGTCCATAGCCATGCTCAGTATCACAATTAATATACAATAAATTGTCCTAAGTATTGGTAAATGTGCCTTTACACACACATGAACTATAATGCCAGCCAAGGGTTCAGTATAGAGTTGGGCCACCATTTGCAGCTATAACAGCTTTGACTCTTCTGGGAAGGCTGTCCACAAGGTTTAGGAGTGTCTATGGGAATGTTTGTCCATTCTCCCAGAAGTGCATTTGTGAGGTCAGGCACAGATGTTGGATGAGAAGGCCTGGCTCACAGTCTTTGCTCTAATTCAGCCAAAAGGTATTCTATCGGATTGAGGTCAGGACTCTGTGCAGGCCAGTAGAGTTCCTCCATACCAACCTCCCTCATCCATGTCTTTATGGCCTTTGCTTTGTGTACTGGTGAGCAGTCATGTTGGAACAGGAAGGGGCCATCCCCAAACTGTTCCCACAAAGTTGGGAGCATGAAATTGCCCAAAATGTCTTTCTGATGCCTTAAGAGTTTCCTTCACTGGAGCTAAGGGGTCAAGCCCAACCCCTGAAAAACAACCCCACACCATAATCCCCCCTCCGCCAAATTATTTGGATATATACTAGTATATCTGGCAAGATTTGCAATGGTGGTGGAAGCCTCCTACACATAAATACTACATTTAGACATAATTTAGGTAAGGCCCTGACTCATGTTTAACAACATAGAAAGGACAAACAACATCTCTGCATGAAGTGACCTGCTTGGGAATTGAACTCTGGATGTCTGCAATGGTAGACAGAATTGCTACCTTTTAAACCACAGGGTTGACACATGTCACGTTCTCCTACACATAAATATACAGATACTGCATGTCTAGGAATATATACAGTTGTGTTCAAAATTATTCAACCCCCACTGAAATTGATTGTTTTGGTCGGTTTGACATTGATTATGATCATTCAGTCATCCTGCTTACAATTAAATCAAAGAGGCACATGTAGATCAGACAAATATAACATAACATTTATAATGAAATAACCACAAATGTCTTTTCTGAGCTCACATCATTATCAGTTTTATTCAACCCCCAAGTGACATTCAATCTTAGTACTTAGTACAACATCCTTTTACAGTTATAACAGCTTTTAAACGTGAAGCATAGCTTGACACAAGTGTCTTGCAGCGATCTACGGGTATCTTCGCCCATTCATCATGGGCAAAAGCCTCCAGTTCAGTCACATTCTTAGGCTTGCGCACTGCAACTGCTTTCTTTAAGTCCCACCAGAGGTTCTCAATCGGATTTAAGTCTGGTGACTGCGATGGCCACTTCAAAATGTTCCAGCCTTTAATCTGCAACCATGCTCTAGTGGACTTGGAGGTATGCTTGGGATCATTGTCCTGTTGAAAG
>BLSH010050174.1:185826-216060 GCA_018402905.1 Glandirana rugosa
TTAAACGACTTCTATTCGTCTGATTCCTGTACCTAATGACCTTGGTACAGGACACCAGACTACTCTGGTTCTATTTGAATAAACCAAGTATACCATAGTTCCCAAACACTGGCGTTGGTCCATTCCTCATGTCTCTGTTCACACAGAACGGATGTCAACTCGTACCATCACCCTCACAGTACCAGACCCCGACGTCCTCACGACGGCCGTGACCCCTCGATGTCAAATAACTCCCTTGGTACTTACGGTTTTACATCACCCTGTATGACTTCGGCTCGTACTAGGGGAGGGAAACCTCTGAACCCTCAGCTTCGTTAGCAAGGCAGTGATCATCTTGGAGGTGTGTTTGGGGTCATTATCCTGTTGGAATACTGCCCTGCAGTCCAGTCTCCAAAGGGAGGGGATCATGCTCGGCTTCAGTATGTCCCACTACATTTTGGCATTCATGGTTCCCTCAATAAACTGTAGCTCCCCAGTGCCGGCAGCACTCCTGCAGCCCCAGACCATGACACTCCCACTACCATGCTCAACTGTAGGCAAGACACACTTGTCTCTGTACTCCTTACCTGGTTGCGGTCACAAACCCTTGATACCATATGAACCAAATAAGTTTATCTTGGTCTCATCAGACCACAGGACATGGTTCCAGTAATCCATGTCCTTAGTCTGCTTATCTTCAGCAAATTTTTTGCGGGCTTTATTGTGCATCATCTTTAGAAAAGGCTTCCTTCTGGGACAACAGCCATGCAGACCAATTTGATGCAGTGTGTGGCTGAGCACTGACAGGCTGACCCCCCACCTCTTCAACCTCTGCAGCAATGCTGGCAGCACTTATACGTGTATTTCCCAAAGACAACCTCTGGATTTGACGCTGAGCAGGTGCACTCAACCTCTTTGGTTAACCATGGCAAGGCCTGTTCTGAGTAGAACCTGTCCTGTTAAACTGTTGTATGGTCTTGGCCACCGTTCTGCAGCTCAGTTTCAGGGTCTTGGCAATCTTCTTATAGCCTATGTCATCTAAAGCAGGAATTCTTTTATTCAGATCCTCAGAGAGGTCTTTGCCATGAGGTGCCATGTTGAACGTCCAGTGACCAGTATGAGGGAGTGAGAGCGATAACACCAAATGTAACACACCTGCTCCCCATTCACACCTGAGACCTTGTAACACTAATGAGTCACATGACACCGGGGAGGGAAAATGGCTAATTGGTCCCAATTTGGACATTTTCTCTTAGGGGACTACTCACTTCTGTTGCCAGCGGTTTAGACATTAATGGCTGTGTGTTGAGTTATTTTGAGGGGACAGCAAATTTACAAATTGTTATACAAGCTGTACACTCACTGCTTTACATTGTAGCACAGTGTCATTTCTTCAATGTTGTCACATGAAAAGATATAATAAAATATTTACAAAAATGTGAGGGTGTACTTACTTTTGTGAGATACTGTATGTGGCATAGGTGGTATTTTCATAAGTGATTTCCATATATGTGTAGCACCCTTGTCCCAAAATGCGGCAAAAGGTAAATTTAGCTTGCTGGGTGGTAGCTATCCTGGCTAATTTGTAGTGGTTAGTGGTCAAATGGCTTTCTTGCTAATCTTGCTTAGCTGTGGCTTCTCCTTTTTGTTAGTAGGTGGTACTGTTGCCTCTGGCATTAGTATGATGAGCTACAGTGAAGTCAGCTTATGAATAAACATACTTTTCTCAGCCAATCATAATAGCTGCTATGAATGCTGGGAGAAGGTATTTAAGGGGAGAAGACACAGGTGATCAGCCTCCTCCACCCCTGGGCTGCGGCCTGGGTGGATGTATGTCAAATAGCTCCTGGCTGCTAGGCCTGAAGCCTGAGGCCTATCCAGGTGCTCGTCTGGCTGCTAGGTCTATCCGAGGGCTATCCAGGTGTTCAAGATTCTGCTGAGAAAAGCCTGCTCAATACTTGGAAACAATTCTGAGAGGGATGGAGTTCTAGAGAAGTACCAGAGGTGAATCTTCATGGACCGGGGACCCATCAAGTGACTGGGAGAGCTTCAAGAGAGAACTTATCCAAGAGAATTCTGTGTGATGCTGTGAGTAAAGTTCAGTTACTATAGGAGGCTATAGTCTGCTGATTGTTTCTATTTTTGACTAAGGGCATCCTGTGCCCTATGCCCTCTCTCCCATATTTTTCCTGTTGTGAGAAATAAACTTCTCTTTGTTTAAGCATAAAAGTGACTGGCGCACATATTTCTGCACTGTACATCACCCACCCCCCATGCCCAATACCCTGCACCCTGAGAAGAGACGTCAGCCCTCCCTGTCTCTGGCGGTCACCACCAGGCCCCTGGAAATGTGGGGTAGGCGTTACATATGGTTTTCCTAGGGTTTCAAGAATAAGTTCACCTGGGCACATTAAAGAATTAAAAATATACATATCTTACATATCGTACTGGTAGCATTATATATACATACATAGGTCCCCCTGTTGCTGCTAAAACAGCCCCTTTGCCACCAAAACAGCCCAACTCATCAAGGCATGGACTCCACTAGACCTCTGGAGGTATACTGTGGTATCTGGCACCAAACCAACAGTGGCAGATCATTTAAGTCCTGTAAATTGCGTGATGGGGTCTCCATGGATCAGACCAGTTTTTCCAGCACACTCCACAGATACTCAGTTGGATTGAGATCTGGAGAATTTGGAGGCCAACTCAACCCCTCAAACACGTTGTGTTCCTCAAAACATTCTTGAACCATTTGTAGCACACACTAGAGGGTAAGAGTAGGGAAAAGCATATTTTGGCCAGTCATTGAATTGGATCAGGGTTACTAGAGGCCAGGGCTGGATGACTCATCCCGGCAGCTCTCTGGTACCTCCCCCTGGTGTCTGGAAGGTTGGAGAACCTTCTAGAACTAGAGGCCAGGGGTTAGGAGGAGCTGTCATGAATATTTATAGGGCCTCAGCCGGTCAAGACGTGTACCTCACTTGAGATGGCGTTAGGGAACCCTTGGCGGCTCCTGCAGTGCACTATGGTGGGGACTTAGGTAGGGAAGGAAGAGTCCTGCTGTGATGATGTGGGCATTTCCTGGTCCAATCGGGACCCTGCCCGCAGCATACCCAGCAGCCCTTGGAGGTGTCCTGTCGGGTATATATAGCACCTCCCTTTTTTGTGGTAGTTGCTTCCCCTGCTTTTAAAGGGGGAGACATACCATCTTGTGATTCGTTGGTCTATGCAAAAGGTAAAATTCTATACCCCTCTTCCTTTCTGGTGCTAACAATGTTTTAAGGACCATGCGGCTGGGTTAGTACTGTGAGCTCCTGCTATCTTTGCTTTATGCTCTATATTACATATGCCTTTTTCTTGCTGTGGTAGGCTGATTTCCTGGCAAGATGCACATTTTTACTTAGGCCTCCAATCCCTGCATTTCATTGTATGCTATACTGTACATCATAGTTTCCCAAAGTGGTCTATATGGACCCCCAGGGGTCGATTTGGACTTGCAGGGGGTCCATGTCAGCGAGAGAAAAAATTGGGGGTGCACGAGAAGCAAATGGGGGTCCAAGTGAGCGGACCCCACTTAGGCAGGTCATCATCAACATTTAGGCGTTCCTTAAATGTCTTATTACATCTAACACAGATTATGTGTACTTAATACTTATAATAGACATAGAAATTACTTAAATATATTAATTATATTTCATAAAATTGTTTAAGTACCTATCTGCTTTGTGGTGTGCTACATTCATGTGCAAGTTTTTACAAGTTTTCATACCAGCAGCAACACATCGCACGCGTAAAAGCAGGGAATGACACTTGTCCAGACTTGTACCAAAGCTTTGCACGGACTTGTTTGATTCATCATTTATAAATAAGAGTGTTACAGACAAACACTGTTCATTTGTTTTCAGAATTTTGAGAAGAAAAGTGGTTTGAAAATACTTTCAAAAATATAAATAAAGTGAAACCTCGGTTTACGACTAACGCGGTATACAAGGGTTTTGAAAGACGAGCAACTTTTAAAAAAAAAAAAATTTGTCTTGATCTGTGATCTCTGCCTTTATATACGAGTGGTAATTTGTAATAAAAATAAAAAAAATTGCACTGACAATGTGAAGGAGTCTGGTGTTCTTCCATGTAAAGCCGCTGTGTATATGTATAGTAAAACCACTGGTGTACAGTATACAGTACTGTACAGCGTTGTATGTGGCCAGAGATTTGCGGGCTCCCAGCAGCGCCTCCTGGAGACACTCAGAGACACTCCCAGCGTGGGGGGGGGGGGCGTAATGCTCGTTCAGAGCACCCGGAAGTGATGTCAGTAGTACCCGAGTGTCTCAGGGTTCTCTAGGAAGCTCTGGGAGCTGATCCTCTAGCCACATACAGCGTTGTATACTGTACATTAGCAGCTTTACTGAACATACAGCGACTTTACTGAACATACAGCAGCTTTGCTGAACATATAGCGGCTTTGTCGAACATACAGAAGCTTTAAATGGATGAGCACCAGACTCCTTAACATTGTGAGTGTACACATTCTTTTTTTACCTTAAAACTTTTTCACACACAGGTACTGTGCAATATTCATACTACTGTACAGTACTGTACAGTATTAATACAGTACTGTATGAGCTTTTGCGCTTCTCTATACATGGAGACAATGGTTCTTCTTTCTCTTTCTGGCTGCAGGATTGTGGGTACAGTAATCGTCTCCTGGTCTAACCTGGCATGCCTCACCAATAATGGCCCCAAGTAAGAAAACAAAGGTGGAAAATTAAGATGTTAAGAAGAAGGGGTTGACCACAGTGGAAATTAAAAAGGAAATCATTGAGAAGCATGAGCAAAGAATGCGAGTGGCCGACATCGCAAGATTTTATTATAAGGCTACTTCCACAATATTGAAGAAGAAAGAAGAATTAAAGGGGCTAGATGCAGCAAAAGGAGTCACAAGAGAATCAAAGCAATGGCCACGTGTTCTGGAAGATGTAGAAAAGTTGCTTCCCCCTTTTGAAAATATCTGTCTTTTAGGTGAGCCAGTAGACAAAACTAAATTTTGATGTACTCCCTACTACTAAAGGCTAATACCCCATCCACCTCCAACACACGACAATATTGGGAAAACGCCTTACAAACAAACATCTTAGATGAACAATGGTCGAGGGCAAATATTTTTGCTCATAAATGCTCTATCAGTACCCGAACACAGGAGATGTCCTACAATTATTGACTCATTGGTACGCCACTCCCACTAAACTGAAAAAGTGGTACCCCCAATCCACAGACATATGCTGGCGCTGTGGACGGGACACGGGCTCATTAACACACATTTGGTGGTCCTGTGAAGCCATCATCCCATTCTGGGATAAAGTGAAGGACATAATACAGCACATCACAGAGACCAATATAGATCTCACACCGGCCTGCTGTCTACTCCACATCACGTCTGGTTCTATGAGAGGTTCTATGAGACGCTACAAGCACTCAATAACAAGACATCTCCTCAACGCTGCCAAGCTGTTGATTCCCAGACACTGGAAATCTGTATACACCCCAACAGTCGCAGAATGGCTACGGGAAGTAGACGCTATCTACCATATGGAAGAATTAGTAGCAATAGCAAACGATTGGATCGCTTACCCCTACTCTACTCAATTCACCCAAGCTTCAAATCTTTAATGGTGTCACTACAAACACCCCCACAATTTACCACTGCCCCTCCCCAGGCTACAATGCCAACCTGACTACTAAAGATCTGCCCAGCGCCACAAGCGGTACAATAACATTAGAGTTAGCAGGGTTGACCCACATTTTCTTATCGTCATGCCTGGTGGCTGGTGGGGTAGGGCGGTCCCGCACCTTGGGACACAGAAAGCTCCCATCAGGGGTGTCACTTGGTGGTAGGGTCTTAGCCCCCCCCCCCTGCCCAAGGCCGTAGAGATGTCAGCTAAACATAAAAGTGGGCTGCCTCACTTTCACTCCCACTTCCTCATACCGGAACGTAATCCGCAATCAATAGCAGATTATGACAAGACAACACATTTACCCCTAATCAGTAGGTATAGTTGTAACTGCTAACCTCTATAACGAGAATAATATGTACGTTCTAATGGTATGCCTTGTGAGATATATACTTTACTGACTTATATGATTTGTACACGGTGCTTGCTACACCAATGAAATTCTACAATGGAAAACACAACCCAATTCCACAAGATATGGAGACCATGGTCCTCCTTTAACCGCTTGCCGACGGCTGATCGGCAATTGACGGCGACAGAGTGGCTCTGTAACGCGAATCGCCATCATACGACGGCGGCCGCGATACAGAGCCACTGTGAGCGCGCGCCACCGGAGGCGCGCGCTCACTGTGTTCGGGGGGGGGCCAGGGAGCGGGTGCGGCGGCTTCGATTGCCACCGGCCACCCGCGATGCCCCCCCCCGGAGTGAAGGAGCGGAGGTCCGTGTGAGTAAACACGGACCTCCGCTCTGTGTGAGGGGGAAGGGCTGTGATCACAGCCTTCCTGTACATGAAGGCTGTGACCACTTCCCTTCCCCAGCTAGGCAAGCCCCCCCACAGTTAGAACACGCCCAGGGAACATACTTAACCCTTAGCGCCCCCTGCAGGTTAACCCCTTCACTGCCAATGGCATTTACACAGTAATCAGTGCATTTTTATAGCACTGATCGCTGTATAAATGCCAATGGTCCCAAAAAAGTGTCAAAATGTTCCGACATGTCCGCCCCAATATCGCAGTACTGCTAAAAATCGCAGATCGCCGCCATTACTAGAAAAAAATTAAAAAAAAATAAAAACCCCAAAAATGAATTCTCATCATCCGTAAACGCGACCACTTTTGCGCAAACCAATCAATAAATGCAGATTGCGATTTTTTTTATCGCAAATATGAGGAAGAATATAAATCGGCCAAAAACGGTGAAAAAAAATGTTTTTTTATATTTTTTTTTGGATTTGTATTTTAGCAAAAAGTAAGAAATTTGTTTTTTTTTGCAAAATTGTCGCTCTTCTTTTGTTTATAGCGGCGATCAGAAATGACGCAGAGGTGATCAAATACCACCAAAAGAAAGCTCTATTTGTGGGAAAAAAAGGGCGCAAATTTCGTTTGGGTACAACGTCGCACGACCGCGCAATTGTCAGTTAAAGCGACGCAGCGCCGAATCGCAAAAAGGGCTCCGGTCCTAAAGCTGGAAATCCTTCCGGGGCTGAAGTGGTTAAGCTATCTGAGGAATACACTAATCTAATAAAATCAGGCTAATTAACAACCCCCCCCTTCCTGCTATGTGCTATTTACTTTACCAAATGACAAAAGAATTGTAGTCACTGCTACCGAGACCTTGATATTGATGATATTTATACAATTGCTTATATAAAGATATAAAGATGTCTTCATACATATATATAAATTGAAAGTCACTAAACCAAGTCCATATTTCATACACTTTTTCCCAATTTCTCTTAATAAAAATATATATTATACACTAGATTATTTTAATGGTGACAATATTATATTCTGGAATCCATACTTATGCGTAACCCATGACAAGTAACTTCTCTATAATTGAGCTAATCCATGACCGATTCTGCATTAATCAACCTATACGACATACCTATGTCATGTTCATAAAGTAAAATTGTTCATGAAACTTACATAATGTAATTTCAATGTATAACATGTGAAATCTTTCACTAAACCTTTATTGAAGAAAAAAAAAAGAAAAGTTGCTTCTTGTCTGGATAAATGAAAAGCAACTAGCAGGTGATACTGTGTCCGAGAGCATTATCTGTGAGAAGGCAAAGGACTTGTACGCCGACCTTGTAAGTAAACTAATAAAACCAAAAAAGCTGCGCTCTAATTAATTCTCAATCTGTGTAAACAATAAATAAATAGAAAATAAAAAAATAAATAAAATAAAGTCTCTATTTCAAAGTCATTTTAAGTTGTAACCGCTCTTCAATCGGTGTTCATATGTGCACAAAATCAAAATGCCTCCTCTGTGTACCCTGGCCCCCAAGTTTACAGACCAGATATCTTTCACATTTATGGGTAGTACATTCAATTATAGACCCTCCCACTGGACCGAGTTTTTTTCATAGCTTGGTCGGTTTTTATAGATGTGGAAGATGTCTGGTCTGTAGACTTGGGGGCCAGGGTACACAGAGGAGGCATTTTGATTTTACATCAATTACCACTGGGAAAACATATCAAATCAAGCCATTTACCACATGTGACACGACCCACGTATACCTTCTGCAATGTCCTTGCGGGAAACAATACGTGGGTCGGACCATCAGAGCCCTTAAGGTCAGGCTACAAGAACACATCCAAAATATCAGAAAAGGGTTTCCGAAACATAATGTTTCCAGACACTATGACGAGGTCCATGGAAGAGACCCTAGAGGTACTTTGTTTTTGGTGATAGACCACTTCATCCCACACTGGAGGGGTCACCTCAAGGTGAGGGAATTATCCAGGTGTGAGACGTGGTGGATTTATTCCCTAAAAAGTTACGTCCCTCACGGCTTTAATATAGATTGGGACGTTTTATAAATAGTTCTTAAATGATCCCTCCTTCTCATTAGTCATTTATCACTGTTTTAAGATTTGTAAATTATTTCATGTTATTCATTATTTTTAATTAAATTTTTAATCGATTAAATACACCAATTTTGATGT
This sequence comes from Glandirana rugosa, assembly GCA_018402905.1. Taxonomy (NCBI): domain Eukaryota; kingdom Metazoa; phylum Chordata; class Amphibia; order Anura; family Ranidae; genus Glandirana; species Glandirana rugosa. The sequence goes on from BLSH010050174.1 coordinate 194,492, forward strand.
AAATGTATGAATATAGTATTAGTGCCTATATAGATTTAGGGCATTTTACTTTTTTTAAATTATTCCAGTAACATCTTTTATTGAATATTAGGTGATGTATAATTTTTAAAGATTCATTAATTAGTATTAGGCTTGTATGATGGAAATTAATTTTATGAATTTACCAATGAGTATAGTGTATGTTTAAATTTATGGATTTGTGCAATGTATGTGGAGCTAACAGGTGTAAAAAAAAGTCTCTCTCCTTTTACTGCCCAGGGGACACGGAGTAATACTTCCTGGTGGGGTGCATCTTTAGGAAGGCGTGAACACATAGAGCATCATGATAGGAAGGCTGGCTGGAGGCTTGGTCTCTTGTTGTCTGCACCTGGGTAGTCAAAACGAGGCTTGGCTAGTGTGGGTGTGATCAAGGCATGACGCAGACACAATAGGGGATGTGATTGGAGGACCAGGTGAAGGCTTGGTCTCACGCCATGCGGGCTGGGAAAGTGAAGACAAAGCTTAGTTTAGTTTGTGTATTTAGCTGCGGTGGAAGGAAGTGTGCTCCATGCCCCGGAAGAAGTTGGTTGGAATGTAATTGGTAGGGCTGGGAGACACTTCCAAACACTGCATTTGTTATCTGTCATCTACTATTGGTTATCACGGATGTTGCATTTGATTGTATGGTGCATGCCAATAAAACGTTTGGAAACGGAATTACACTACTGGCCCCTTCTTTTCATCATAAATGGTATTGAGGATTTCACCGTGGATATGCTGTTGGAGCGGCAGACAGGCTGAACAAACCAGGGATGCCAGGATATGTTGTCTGCATAACCTTCACATGCTTCCTTGACCTTATATAATAAAGGGTCAACTGGATCTGGTAAGTGCATCACCCATTATTTGGTGCTGCACGTGGTGATAGTTTGTGCACATATGAACACTGGGTGAAGAGTGGTCAAAACTTAAAAGGACTTTGAAATTAGGACTTTATATTATTTATTTTTTTATTTTCTATTTATTTACTGTTTACACAGATTGAGAATTAATTAGAGCGCAGCTTTTTTGGTTTTATTTGTTCACACATGTCATTCTCACATGATTTAGCTGCGGCTGGATTATAAGATTTTTGGATATCACGAGCGCAATATAATTTTTGTTCTTCTTGTAAGTAAACTGCCAGGTACGTCACAAAAAAACGAAGAAGTTTTCAAGGCAAGCAGGGGATGGTTTGAAAACTTTAAGATGATGGAGAGGCTGCAAGTTCTGAAACTAAGGCAGCTGAGGCATTCATTACAGAGTTCCAAAAGCTCATAGTTTCCAAGTGTTACTTGCTGCAGCAAGTTTTTAACTGCGATGAGATGGTGCTGTTTTGGAAAAAAAATGCCAAAGAGGACCTACAGCAGAAGAGAATGGAATGCCTGGTCACAAGGCCATGAAAGACCATCTCACCCTCTTGTTTTGTGCTGATGCAAGCGGGGATTTCAAAACCAAGGCCCTGTATCATTCTGAGAATCCACAAGCCTTCAAGAAATACAAGGTGCAGAAGAGGCAGTTAAACATTATGTGGAGGTCCAACAGCAAGGCTTGGGTCACTCGTATCCTGTTTGTTGAGTGGATCAACGAGGTCTTTGGTCCTACAGTGAAGAAATATCTTTTAGAAAATAATCTGCCACTCAAAGTCTTGCTGATAATGGGTAATGCTCTAGCTCATCCTCCAGGCCTTCAGGACAACTTACTGGAGGAGTTCAAATTCATTAAGGTCAAGTTCCTTCCTCCCAATACCACTCCACTAATGCAGCCCAAGGATCAGTAGGTCATTTCCAACTTTGAAAAGCTTTACACAAAAGCACTATTTCAGCTATGCTTCGAGGTTATCAAAGTAACAAACCTTTGCCTCCGAGAGTTTTGGAAAAATCATTACCACATCGTGAGCTGCCTTCATCATCAATAAAGCCTGGAATGGGGTCACCAAGAGAACCCTCAGTTCTGCTTGGAGAAAACTATGGTCTGATTGTGTTCTTTGACAAGACTTTGAGGGGTTTGCTGAGGAACAGGAGCCGCCAGCTGTCAATGAAATTGTCTCCTTAAGGCAGACAATGGGACTGAAGGTGAATGGGGATGACATTCAAGAGCTGGTGGATGAACAGGGCCAGGAGCTGACCACCGAGGAACTGATGGATCTGCATCGCGAACAATAGCAAGAGGTTATGGAGGAGATCTCGTCTGAAGAGGAGGATGAACAGGAGGAATACATCACTTCAATTGAAATTAGGGGGATGTGTAAAATGTGGGAAACAGTGCAAAATTTTGTAGAAAAGCACCACCCGAATAAGGCTGTAGCAGTGCGAGTGATCAATCTGTTTAACGACAATGCGTTGTCACATTTCTGCCAAATCCTCAAAAGGAGACAAAAGCAAGTGTCATTGGATAGGTTCCTTGTTAAAGCTAGAAAGACGTCCTGCACAAAGGCAAAGTGCAGGTTAAATACTGTAGTTTTAGTTTTACAGTACACTTTATACTGTACAGTACTGCATTTTGAAGTGCAGGTTAATATTGTTTTATACTTACAGTACACTTTATACTGTTTTTCGTTTTGCCCTAAATATTTTGATATCAATAAATGGTTGTGGAACGAATCATCTTCATCTTTCCATTATTTCCTATGGGAAAATTTGCTTTGATATAAGAGTGCTTTTGATTATAAGCATGCTTCTGGAACAAATTATGCTTGTAAAGCAAGGTATTACTGAAGATACAAGTCAAAGTGAATCAAAACCATTTTCTTTAGGAATGCCTAAGAAAAGTAAGTACACATTTTTACTTATTTTTGTAGTCGCTTCAATTGCGTAGGTAGACGCTGATCGCGACTTTAGAGAAAGTAAATTTTTCGATCTATATTGCACATAGTTTTTATAAAAGTATTGGTAAATCAGGATAAAGAAAATCTTGCATATGTGTGTGCGTATTTTGAAATATTTCCACGTGACGGATATTTGTACCTGAGTCATGGTTGTTCGAAATTCAAATCAACCGTAATTACTTACACACGTTTTCCCTAATGGGGTTCCCTTCACCGTTTTAGCAATTGGTACTATGTTCTAAATCCAAATATTTACTTTGCATTTTGTGTCTTTTCAATAAAGGTATGGCTAAAAATTGTACATGTTTTTCTTTTTTTACAATTGTCCACTCTACAAAAAACCCTATCAATATTACCAGCACTGTGTCTGCTGTCATAAACACATTTGAAGTTAATAAGTTTAGGAAAATTCAATATTAAGCAGGCAACAAACAAAAAAATCGTCAAGTGGTGTACAGGGCAAAAAAGTTTGGGAACCCCTGCTATACATCCTAGACATCCATCTTTAGGGTAAGATTGATCTTTTCTCTGGATAAACATATTCAATCTTTCTCTTGTCCATAACGGGACTTATAACAATATATCTACTCTTTAGGCTATCTTCAATTTTAGGATATCTGGCCCCTCCTATTTTGTTGTCCAAGCACTTTACTTATTTTTGATACTAATCTATATCGCCTATCAAAAGTCTAAGCTGAACAGATTTATTTTAAGGTGAGTAACATTTTGAGCCTTATGCTTTACTGCCTATGCCTACAACTCTAATACAGAACATTTGTCCATTAATAAAAACATTCTTTATTAAATGTAGGGGTTCCTCTTTCATTCTTTTTGGAGCTCCTTCTCTTTTGCTTCACCATAATTGATCATTTACCACTTTTATCCCTGCGGTGCCATCCTCCCATGGGCCAGCAGGCTATTATTGGACCAACAACTCTTCCTTTTTTACCACTCTGCATGTTTTCCCCCTGTTTTTGGTGTAAGTACCCCCCTTGTTGTGTGGGGCTATCAATGACTGCTACATATAGATATTATGTTTGATTGATCCTGTTCCTTTATCTCGCAGAGTTGCTTTTATGGTTATAAAAAAACTGTCTTCCATTGCACTGCATCCAAGTGGTCCTGAAGAAGTGGGACAGCTGCAAAACGCGTAGACCCACATTGAGGACCAGTGCATTGTCTAATGTAATATCTGAAATTTTAAAACTGTATAAAATAAAATTGTGTTTTTTTTTTAATATAAAATCTTTAGTTTGTTTCTATGTGTACATAGAATTGTATCTAAAGTCCCAAACAGACTCTCCTTTTTCTTCAAATAAATTATACCGGGATGACACTTCTATATCATTACGGTTAAGTTGATATACAAATCCTTTTCACACATACTTTCTCCTATCGAAATCAGCCAATCACCAGAAGTGGGCTGGAAGGGGGCATAGACAACCCCTTAAATAGACTTGGGCCATTCCAGCAGGAAAGTTGGGTAGAAGATAGAGATGGAGTGCTGAGGAGAGGCTTTCGGTAGCCCTTGAGGGAGCCCCCTGCCAGGGAGGGTTGATTCCTTAGGCTGGAGGCTCGGGATAGCTGGCTTAGAAGGACCCCACCACAGGAGGCAGTTGCATGAGAACCTTCAGGAGAGGCAGCGGGACAGAGCAAAAGACAGTTGGTGGGTAGAAAACAGCACTGAGCAGGGACAACACAATGGGAGAGACTGTCAGCTGTAACAGTGCTAACAGGCGTGGCTGATGGCAGCTAGGTGGGCTAGCATTTTTCTGCAAGCAAGTGGAGCTGGGATCAGGGGCCAGCAAGGCAAGCAGAAGGAGGAATGTCATGCTGTTTGCTCTCTGCACCACTTTGCCAAGGACCTGAGAGTCCCTGCCTGTAATTGAGTAGCAAGTGTTTTGCTGAGAAAAACCAAGTTTGCACAGGTGGAAGGAAAACTGGACTCTTTTGTAAATAGGCAGGAATTGTCCATTTTGTTCATAGTTCTGGACATTTTTCAAGTTGGGCATCCCATAATTCTCTACCCCATCCAAGTTATCAATCCCTAATAAAACATCAAAAACAAGCCAAGGACTTATTTCTGCATTGGAGTGCATGAAGGGAATGTTGCATGACTGGCTGCGCAGCATTGGGGACCTGGGACCTATGGGGGGTAGCGCTACACATTTTTGTGGCAGGGTGCAGTATCCTGCTGAAAGAGGCCACTGCCATCAAGGGATACGTTTTTCATCAACAATGTTTAGGTAGGTGGTATGTGTCAAAGTAACATCCATATGAATGGATAGACCCAAGGTTTCTCAGCAGAACTTTGCCCAAAGCACCACACTGGCTCCGTCAGCTTGCCTCCTTCTTTTACAGCATCCTAGTGCCATCTCTTCCCCAGGGAAGCAATGCACACGCATCCACATGTAAAATAAAATGTAACTCATTGGACCAGGCCACATTCTTCCATTGCTCCATGATCCAATTCCAATGCTCACATGCCCTTTGTAGGCACTTTTGGCTGTGGACATGGGTCAGCATGGGCACCCTGACCGGTTTGCAGCTACACAGCCCCATATACAATAAACTGCAATTTCCATTTTTTCTGCTTTTAAAACATCAACTTAATGGCCAACAAGTTAACTTACTGCATAATATATCCCACCAACTCTCAGATGTCATTAAATCATTGGTCATAAAGTTATGTTTTGTAAAAGAAAAACCCATGAATTGAGAGGAAAAGCTGGCTGCATCCTCCATCATTTCCTGAACTAACACAGCGAGGCAGAGGAGATGAAAACCTGTTGGAGGGTGTAATGTGGTGTAACACTCAGAGTCCAGTTTCAGAAAACAGAACTATATTAAAATTGAGGTTCAGTAATGCACAAGTCTGGTGGGAAGACAACCAAACTCACTGGATATACAATGATGACTAGCAGCAGTAGGTCTCAGGGGTGCTGACAGCGTCTGCCTCGAGGGGCAGAATATGGCCTGGCTGGTCTGTACCCAAGTGGGTTGGCTTTCAGGAAGGACGGCATGTCCTTGCACTTTCCCTACTCGCCTGGAACCTCTCCCCGAAACTAAGCACTGTTCCTGACAGACGGGCGACCTGTCCCTACTCTAGCTACATGTGAATTACTCACCAAACCCGGGAGCTAGGGTCTTAAATAAACTTTGCCTGGCCTAAGATGGCTGCCAAAGTCACATGGAATGCTAGCATCCATCTATGGCCAAAATCATAGAGCAATAATGGCGAACCTTGGCATCCCCAGATGTTTTGAAACTACATTTTCCACAATGTTCAACTACACTGCAGAGTGCATGAGCATCATGGGAAATGTAGTTCCAAAACATATGGGCTGCCAAGGTTCACCATCACTGTCATAGAGGAACTAGGTTTCTCTGGACTTTCTCCTCCACGTGCATTGCCTCTGCAGACAAGCACCATCTGCATTGGAGAAAATAGGCTGCACCTGCCTTCAAACCCATGAGCAGTTGTAACTGCTACTTTCAACATGATTAAAAGCAGCTAAAATTGTTGTGATTGAATTCCCTGAATTGTGTTAATTGTATTCTATCTGACATCCCTTTTAGTTTCAATTTGATGTTTTATTTCTCTAGCTTGTAATTGAAAGCAGCACTTCCAAGAGGAAGTAGGGAGAGCATATTCGGCTGTAGGAAATTCTCCATCAGTTCTTGGAGAATTTAGCTTCCATTATGCTCTGTATGAACCAAGCTTGCATCATAGGGACACAAGAAAAGACAAAATTAATTTTGTCCCTTCATATAGCATTTCCTATTGCTTAGTCCATAGTAAGAGTACCTCCTTCCTTCACACCCCATTGTAGATATAATACACCCTACTAATCACTGGTGCCTGCACTGTTTAGAGCAGCGGACTCCCAGCTGATTGTTTCTGATACAGGATGCAGTACGGGGGGAACCTTTCGCTGGTGCCGCATCTATCTCCTTGCTAACAGTTTGGATATTACATGCAATTTTACCTGCACTGTGGATAGTGCCCTTAAATGTGAGTGTATTCACTTGAGCTTTTAAATTTAAAATCTTATGAAACAGAGAGCACTATTCTGTTTCTTCTTTTTTTCATACTTATTTGACGAGTGCATATGACGGAGCCCTAAAAAGTGAGCAGAGCTAATACCTGCACCTTGGCTTATGGATGTATCCCCATGAGGGAGTGCTTAATTTGAGCATCCTGTTAGCTCAGGGGTCATATCATTGAGGTGAGTGGCCAACCTTTGCTCGGTGGTGGTGGTTTTCAACATACCTGTCACCTGGATGCATATTAGTCTCAGGTCTTCTTTACCAAATTATTTGATGGACTGTCTTTAACTTTTTTAAGATTTCAATATTTTGGATTGTATATGAACTATTCGTTTGCGCTGCACTCGCACTCTCTTGCTGTTGATGCTTGTAAAACCGCCTACAACTTCCTCAGTCCTTGAGGCCTGCTTACTGTATATTTGTTATCTTGAGCTTTCTTCCTTGTCAACACATCTTGATTTTCTATGTTATCCAGGATGCTTTGCTGGAGGAAGAGCTTCAAATAGTTTTCGATATATCACACATTATATAGTTGTTAATAACGGTTTCATTTGTTTCATAACCTTTGGTCTAGGGCTACACAACTCATTAAGGATAACTGTAATTTGAAAACACATTGACTGGAATTGAAATCATCATCAAAAACTCTTTTAAAAGATCCTTCCTCAACACCTGCAATATGAAAAAATTGCAGACCTCAGCTCAGAAATTCAGGATTGGAAATGCAGTGCCTGTCTATATTCACATGTTATATGCCAAGCTGACTAGTCGCAGCATTGGGCATGCACTGGTGAGCTGCAGTAAATATAAATAAATATGGGCTACCGATCAATCTCTTCATAAGCTAATGTACAGGTAGCAACTGCACCACGTAATACTTTGATTCAGTGGGGTTGACTTACTAAAGGAGTTGATAATGTTCACTGAATAAATTGCAGTATTCAATTTGAATAGGATGTTCACTTCATCATGTTGTGTAAACAGTCATTTGCTTTTCACATGATTGGATAATTTAAGTGAATTTTCAACTACTAGTAAAATAAAATATCAATTATTAAAATTTAGGAGGAAAGCGTGGCGCTACAGTACCAATTAATGTAACACACCCCCAATAAAATGACCTATAGAAATTATAGATGTAACAAACAAGAATAAATTAAACAGTATGGCAGTGCGTATTTACAACATAGCTGAAAACGTGCCAAATAGTAAAAAAAGAATTTTGATCGATTGCTATGGGTTACTCCAGCTAAGCATTAGAAATTCATACCAAGTAAAGCTGCCTAAATCGTCAAACTATAGGAGGCCTATGAATATATGGTTTACTTTAGCAGAAGCTTGCAGTGGGATCTGACAATAATCAAATGTCTATAGGATGCTTCTATAGGATGACAGACATCCCCTGCCTGAGCTTTATCAAGGGTAGGATTGATTTGCTGTTGATCAATTAAGCCAATGGCTTGTGTTTTCCCCCAAGAAGAAAGCCTGTTCTAAGGAGAAAGCCAGTTCTAGCCATAATTTACCCCCCACAAAAAAAAAGAAAAATAATGTCTTTATAAATACTTTGACCCTAAAAAGTGAAGACCGAAGAAGGCAATCATTTTAAAGGACATCTGTACCTTTGATAGAAGTTGACCATACTCCCTTGAGTGCAGCCTACCTCGTCTGATACTTACCTCTCCCCCTGTCCCAGCAATCTTCACTATGCCTAGAGCCACAGAGTCTTTCTTAGGAAAGGAACCCTGCCAGGTCCTCTTCATCCTTTGTATCCATGATGACTGCATCCAGGCTCAAACATCTTCCCCTATCTGCAGCTAACCGCTTTGTATGCAGCTAAAGTGATTACTTGTTATAGTGATCAATACTGTAACAGCAATCATTCATTTTAACTGTCATGAATTCATGACACTTGTTTTACTCTTGCTTACTATTGCGATGCTCTTATTGGTCAAAGCTATCATATGGTACAGGGGCGTCTGTGATTGGGCGCCATGTGATCACTGTGACCAGCCACAGCATAACAATAGTAACTAATTTCATGAATGGCTGCCATACAAACCAATTATTTACTTGGTGAACATGTGATTGCTGTGATTGGTCACAGCGATCCCATGGTACCTAAGATGATCACAGTATGTATACTGTGTGTTCCGCGCAAACGGATAAAGGTATTTTACTCTTAGAGCTGCTGCCTCCACCAAACTCCACAGAAAGTGTAGTTAAATAATATAACCAAATTAAGGTGGGTATGGCGCTGCTCAATTCTGATAACATACAATTTCCAGGATGCTGGTAAATAATACAATATAAATACTATGCCAGACTAATTACATTTCAAGGGAAAAACTATATAAGGCATATATGGGCCTTCTGATGGCTTTTTCAAAGGTGGGAGGAGCCTCTCTGTAAGCTGTCCTGGAAGATTCCTGAAAAGTTGGACCGAACGGGAGTGGTGAGATACAGCGGTCTCCCTACAATTATACCTGCGTGTACCCCTGCAAAGGGTAGTGTTCTCCTGGTGGTGAGACACAGCAAGGGCTGTAGTTCTGCTAAAGTGTGCTCCCCTTCAGTGGGGGACGCTTTCTGGTGAGTGGCCTCACGTGCGCAGTGGCTAGGGGTGAATACTTTGCAGTGTCTAGCGGTGAACACTTGGTACACAGTGTGGAGTGAAATCACCATCACGATAGAGATGTGCTTTATGTTAAGTGGAATGAACACCACCATCTAAGGAACACACAGAACTTTTTAGAGGTAGAACATCACAATATAAGACTATCTGTGATATATAGTGGAAATTCCCTTTTCTCTTAAGAGAACGAAACACCCTCTTTGGCACTTTTTAGGCACTTGTTTGCACCTTTTTTGCACTTTTTTGCACCTGTTGTGCACTTTATAATTAGTGGCAATGTGATAATAATATGTCTTACTTCAATTGCGTTGCACATCAATGGTTTGCACATATATTTATGTATTGTATTTAATTCATTTGATATTGATTTTCTTTGATTGATTTTTTTATACCATTTATATTGCTTTGATTACACTATTAGATCGGATGCCATATCTTATGTATATTTATTTCAGTTCATCCGCACATTAGGAGTTTTGTACACCAATTCATGCACATGTCACTTTGGAGGACATGAAATCATTATCTTACTATTATTACTATTTTTACTATTTTTAGTATTCCATAATTTTATCACTCATATCCACCATCTTGAAAGGTAATTAGTCTGGCATAGTATTTATATTGTATTATTTACCAGCATCCTGGAAATTGTATGTTATCAGAATTGAGCAGCGCCATACCCACCTTAATTTGGTTGTAAGATGATCACAGTGTCCCGGTACCAATGACTTAGTTCCACTGTGTCCTCTAGACACAGTGGTTGCAGATCACACTGCTGCGTGCCTGGGAGGACGCTACCAAAGGTAGAGCTGTCTTTCAAAATGAGTGCCATCTTCAGCCATATCCTGCTGGGGTTAAAATGTATCTAAAGACATATGTTTTTGTTTTTTTTATTATACAGGTAAGTATTGGATCAGGTGGGGCCTTGGGGTGGGGGTAGGAGGGTATGCTTAAAAGGACAACTTGTATTAGTAGTCTTCTTTAAACACTGTAGCCACCTCAGCGTTACCCTGCAAAGACCCGATTGGCAGGAACATGGATCAGGGTTACTCTGGCAGGTCAGCTTAGGTATACATTTCAATAAGTCTATAGCTGGGTGTGCTGTTGCCTGCATGTGTCTCTCTCCCTTCATTTCCTTTTACCAATTGTCACTGTACTGCACCACCTGACTCTCACCCATAGCTTCCCTGATGTGTGAGTGAGCTCCGCGTGAAATCCTCCACTGGTTCTTGCCCCCCCTTCCCAGCCAATCAGAGAGCAGGAGAGTCACAGCCAATGAGAACATCAGGGAGAGGACTTGCTGTGCAGCAATGGATCAAGGGATATGTAGTCCTTAAAGGGGCCCTGCTCAATACAAGTGAATGGAGGCTTCTGGCTGCAGAACTTCAGGCACACAATTCCCTGCATCCTTAGAAGGAGAAATACAGTGACAAATTACCAGAGCTCAAAAGAACAGAGTGGGCAGAGAACAGATGCAGACCTGCTGCTGGGGTCTGTGCTGGACACAGGGCAGACAGTATGGAGAAACCAGTGTGTACGGACCTGTGCTGTGCTTGCCTACTCTGAGGACTGAGCCTGTAGTGAGCAAAGTGAAAGACTGTGCAAGAGAAGAGTTGCTGTGCCTTAAAATCCAAGCTGGGGAGACCTGTTTCCATGTGCTACCACATAATAGAGGACCTGATCATGAGGACTGAGACTTCTGGGACTGATCGCCAAGCATACCGGACCTGATCTGAGACTTCTGAAACTGATCGCCAAGCATACTGGACCTGATCCGTTGTATACTGGGGATGGTGAGCAAAACTACTGAGCTTAACCCCTTATTGCCCACAGTTTCACGTGCACCAGCTCACAGAAGGGCCCCAACAAAAGCCAGCCAACACTGACAAATAGGCTCCAGGTACTTTGTAGACACTTTCAGGGGTACCCCTTACTCAGGAACCCATACACCCACCTGCTATTGGGGCTGTTTTTGTAGAGTGCACTCAGGAACTTTAAGTACCTATTGCTTAGGATTTTTTTATGCCATTCATGCTTTCATGGTTGATGCTATTCTTACTGATACCGTGTGGACCAGTGTAGTGGGGCTTAGCCTTTTTGAAGTGTAGCTCAATGGGCGTAGGTGAGGCTAATATTCCCATTAGTTAACCTAATGAATACTGTTGTCCTGTTTATGTGTGCTATGCATTGAATTTGCTTACTTTTCAATAATACCTTCACCTTAATAATCCTCAAGTTGTTTGCGGAGTATTTTTGATGTACTATCATAGAGCAGTAGAATATTAACGTTCCAGTTACACAGGTGTGAGTAGCATATAACTAGGTTTGTTATTGTGGCCTGAGCAGCTTCAAGAGTCGTGCCAGAGAACAGAAGACCCAACATACCAAGAGGCCCTCCGGGGGGGGGGGGGGGGGGCACTAAAATGTTATGCTTGATTTTGGAAAACTCCAATAGAAGACAATTTTTTTCTCCAAAAATCAATAGCAAGAGGAATTAACAAGCATGTGTTCACCACAAATGGAATCCAGATAAATACCTGACAGTTCATGAACAGGATTCTCTGTTAATTAAACATTGGATCATATAAAGCCCTGGAAGCTCTGATGCAGTCTGTCCTCTCCATAAATCAGTGAAGGTTTCTGGCTCTGATGTATTTATGTTGTTACTGGTACGGCCTGAGCTTGGCAAAGCTTGTGTCTGACAATCTGTAACCATGTGGGGAAATTGTAATGCTTACAGAGCTGTCAGGAAGCAGATTATAAAGAAATCCCTCTCTCAGAGCTTCCACATGGATTAATATAAAACCTGATGATAAGTGACACACACACATATAGCTTTTTGCTTTTTATGTAAAGGAAAGTAGAAGTGATTGACATGTATGTGTTTATACCAGTTGAGTCACATACCACCCACAAATGGCAAAAAAGATCTTTGACATTGCTACCATAATATACAGTAGGTTTATTTAAAGAAAGCCTTTAATCAGGAAAATACAATAGGATGCCCTCTGCAAAACGCTAGCTTCCCTGGCTGTCATGGTGATCCTCTGCTTTAAAGTAAACTCAATCAAGAAAATGTTACATAAGCTTTAAAGTGGTTCTAAAGGCTGAAAGATTTTTACCTTCATGCATTCTATGCATGAAGGTAAAAAACCTTCAGTGTGCAGTTTCCCCCATGCCCCCCCTTACACTCAATGGAGCCCAATCCAGCAATGTGCACAAGAGCAGAAGCTCTCCCATGTCTCTGCCTCCTCTTTGGCTGAGACACAGCAGCAGGAGCCATTGACTCTCACTGCTGTCAATCACAGCCAGTGAGGAGGGAGCTGAGGGTGGGGCAGAACTGGGCTCTGGGCTCATCTCTCTGCGATGAGCGGCGCTCTGAATAATTCTGCTGGGTTTTTTTTTCAGCACAGACAATGGAACACATAATGTTATCTAACAGAGGGGATGGGATGTTTATAATAATGATATTATAGCAGCAGGAAGGGAAGGAGCAGGGAGCAGGGTGGCACAGCAGACTAGCTGACAGGTGTGGGGGGGGGGAAACAGAGGAGAGCTGCAGCTGACGGAGGCACGTAAACTGACCACGGTGTCAGGGCTCAGCAGCCATGATGAACCATGGTCAATTTACAGGGGGAGGGCAGAAACTGGTAGAATCAACCAGGTTGTTTAGGTTAAACAAAGGGCCAAATTACACAGCACAAGCATTGTGCTGTTATACATGCTTCAAGGGAACAGAATCAATTTCTACTATATAGTGCCTGAATATTCTGTTAGTGGTATTATGCACCAGGGGAGCCATGACTGCTGGAGGGCTCTGCCCGCAGCGTGAGTGCGAAGTCCTAAGCCCTTGATTTTTGAGTTAATAGCACCAGGGGATAGACACCTTCTACATTTTCTGTTAAAAAAACAAAAACTTTATGATGTGTGAGAGCGTACAGCAATTAGGCCTCATACACACGAGCGTCTTTTACAGCCGCGTTTTTGAGCGTTTCTTGCGTCTCTCCATGTTATTCAATGGCCCCATACAAAATGCTGACTTTTTTGAGCTGTAGCTGGCGTCAGCATTCTTAAGCTGTAAATCTAACTCAGGTCCCGAGGCTGTAGCTTTAGAACGTTTTTGACACTGAGCCGGCAAAACGCTCACTAACACCGTAGCGACGTTAACCGGCGTTTTTAGCGCCAGTGTTTTCAGGTTCAAAAATAGCAGAGGAATGTTTTTTTAAACAAAACGCGATGTAGCGCTGACACCAATGCAAAACGCAGACGAAATCGCGTTTTTGACGCCGATTTTTTCCTGACGTCGGTCCTGAGGTTTTGTTAATATGCCTGTGTGTACGAGGCTTTAATGTTGCTTTTTTCTTGCACCTGCAGTAAGGCATAAACAGAGAATGAGATTTATTTATTGTATCTTAGCTAGTTTTCTGTCACTGTAGGGAGCTGGAGGGGCCCATCCGTACCTCCCCCCCCCCCCCCCAATCCTCCAGCTCTAGCCGCCACTGACTGACACACATACTTTTTTTTTCCGTTATGGTTAAGTAGCACAGCTTATTCAACAACCTGCCCATATGTTACTGATCAGAGGGTAAAAAGCATCATCATACCAATGAGATCAATACTCTTATCTTTGCTCCTGTCAGAAAGACCCCATTGTAAGGTTAACAGCACCATGCATGGCAGTTAATTGGCGCAGAGTGCTGCCCCTCCATTTCGCAACATCCCCTGTGAAGGAGATTACAGGAAACAATATAATGAGAGATCTGGGTTCCTATTAAATTTATTGGATATATTTTTTAACAAAACATTTAATGATTTGTTAATATTATATATGAATGGAATAAATGGATTTGGTTTGCTAGAGCACTCTGTGTCATAAACAATTGCCATGTTTTTTTTTCCTATAGAACATCATTTCTCCTTTTCCCATCTTTTCCATCTCATTGCCGCTGGTCTCTCTAATTACTATGGGGTTGATTTACTAAAACTGGAGAGTGCAAAATCTGGTGCAGCTGTGCATGGTAGCCAATCAGCTTCTAACTTCAGCTTGTTTATTAAAAGTGGTTGTTAAGCCACTATATACAGTTTACACTATCCACTCTGTTTAATCATGTAAGGTGCCCCAGTGTCTGTGCTTTGTAAAAATAAGCTGCTATATACCTGATTTCTGAGCGTTGATCAGCGCTCACACGACCGGCTGGCTCTCTCTCAGCCTGACAGCTGCAGTGGGCGGGGCCGAGGATCCCCCGCTGACATCAGTCAGGAGGGGAGGAGGAGAGAGGCAGCCAGTCACGTGAGCGCTAATCAGTGCTCAGAAATTAGGTATATAGTAGCTTGTTTTTACAAAGCACAGACACTGGGGCACCCTACATGACTGAGGCTGGGTTCACACCTATGCAAATTGGATGCGGCTTACACCACACCCAATTCGCAGAACATGTCAAAACATGTTCTTTTCTATGTGTCTGGTTCACATATGCGCGTTGCATCTGCACTCTGCATTACCCAAAAAACGCGTGCGCTTTCTAGGCAGTGTGGTGCAAATTGCAGTCACATTCTCTTCTATGGGAAGGCATCTGATTCGCAGATGTGTTCTGTTGTGAACAGGAATTCTCTCCCCTTCCTCCTACACCTCCCCCCTCTCCCAGGTCAGCTGATCCGCAGCTGAAACAGAGAAGAACCACTGAACAGCTGCTTTTTCTCTTCACAGGCAAAACAGAGCTGGAATTCGCACTGGACTGGTGTGAATCCAGCCTGAACAGAGAGTATAGTGTAAAAAATTAACTGTTATTTCAGCAGCAGGAGGGGGAGGCAAGCACGGACATGGAGCTGACAGGTGGGGGGGTGTGGAGAGGAGCACAGAGAAGGACAGCAGAGAGCAGATGATGGAGGCATGTAAACTGACGGTGTCAGGGCTCAGCAGCCATGATATACCGTGGTTAGTTTCCATAGAGGAGGGCAGAAACTGGCAGGATCAACCAGGTATTTTAGATGTTACAGGGGGCCAAAATACACAGCACAGGCACTGTCATGTATAAATCCTTTAAAGGAGCAGGATCCATTTTTTTTTTTAGGTTAACAAATGCTTCAAGTTTTGACAAAAAACCTGGAAACTGACTGGTTTCTATGCAGAGCTGCATCAGATTTTGCAATCTCCAGTTTTAGTAAATCAACCCAATGTGTCTAAATACACTCGCTGCACATCATTGCTCAGAAATGGCCTCTTGATAGTGATGACAGTTGACATAACCTGCACAGTGTCTCAACCAGGGGCCCATGTGGCAGGGGGACAATGCAGAAGCGCACTCTGATGGTTGTCACCAAAAGAGGAAATGCCTAAACTAGTCTGCATGATAATGAAAGCTGAAGGTTTAAACATTTTGAAAACTTTAAATTACATAAACATGTTAAAACTTATATGAGATTTTAGACTTACTTTACCAGTTGTATAATCCCGTTATTTATATAGGCGTTTTGCAAATGTGCAGTTAAAGAGATCTATGATCATGAGAACAAAATATCTATGATCATGGGAGCATTGCAAAATATAATAACAAATAAATGCTCTATAAAAATAAAATATCTTGAAGCTCTGAAAACTTTAGCAACTAACGGATGAGATTTATGATATCAGGAAATGAAGGGAATCATTGAACAGCTCAGTCATCCCTTACCAATGGCGGGTAAAAGTAATGGCTGTGTCATAATAATGTCTGGTACAAGATGGCTGATCTTTTGCTCAGAATGAATGCCTTGCTTGTGGTGGAATCACTTTATGCCAGCTTCTCTCTTGGGACAAAATAATTCAATCCGTTCTCCAGAAGAGTCTGCAACAATGCACTATAATATGTCATTTTTATCTTTCCTCCTGGCTCTCTATCGCATTATTACAGAGAGGCGAATAATTACTTGTTTGAAATTCAGACATTTAATCCGGGGCTCTCCAAGGAAAGTTTTTAATTTCTTAGACCACAACTAATGAAAACTGATAAGAAACAATCTTGCAGGTGAATAAAATGAATGAAATATGCGCTAGTAATATTTTACTACTTTGCCTGCTGGGGTTTGAAAAGTGATCTCTTTGAAATTTATCAAAATGATGAAATTAGAAAACACCAAAGGTACCTGTTTAGTAAGTAATATTTTTTTATTTAGCGCAGTTCAATCTAGGTAGCTCATTTTTAAAAGGACAGTCAGCCCTAGGGGATTTAATCTGCTGGCAACAGACCAAAGCGGCAATATGTTTTATGATATATTGTAAATGGAGGAAGGTGGTACAGTTTTTCACTGAACTTTGAGGGAATATTATGTTTCCTTTACAGCCTACATAAACAGTAGTTATTGTAATTGAAGCCATCATTAAAAAAACTAAAAAAGGCAGACTGTAATATTTACAGGCAGTGAAGGCACATTTCTCAGTAGTACACAGACAGCAAAATAAAAATAAAAAAAAAAAACCCAAAAATTGTCAGTGGTTTTAACTCTTCTCTACGTCACCAACAAAACAGTTTTTGCTATAAATACATTTCAATAATAGCAGACCCACCACTGGTGAGCGGAATTGTACAATCAGATGGCCAGCTGGAAGAGACTAGTGCAAAAGATTACAACAGTCTTATTTACTGACAGCAGGACTCAGAAAGATGATTATACTTTAACCGGCTGGCATCCCTTTAAATTTTGCAATCATCATTAACATAATTATTTAGCTTCAATTGGAATGAGTTACACTGACACTCCAATCACATATATGCAAATTGGATGTGTTTTAGTCTGATATTTTTTTTGGGGATCTCCCATGTCAAAATGTGAAAAAAAAATGGCGTGGGGTCCTCTCCCCAAAATCCATACCAGACCCCTATCCAGGCCAGGAAAGGGGGCAAGAGCTAGTGCCCCCCCCCCCCAACCATACGGTAATGGGGGGTAATAGGGACAAGGTTTTCTTTCCCACAACCCTGGCAGGTGTTTGTGGGGGTCTGTGAGCAGGGGGCTTATCAGAATCTGGAAGCCCTCTTTAACAAAGATTACAGCCCCCCCTCATGTGAATGAGTATGGCATATATTGTACCCCTAATCATTCACCAAAGAAAGTGTCAAAAAGAAATAAAAACACAAAAACTGTTTTTGACAATCCCATTATCAAAAAAAAACCAATGTCCGCTGGTGTAGATCTAGCATCAATCATGATGAACACCATCACACCCGTCAATGGTTCCCATCGTCTGCCTGCTCCTCCACCTGACAGTTCTTAAATAGCTAATGGCTGGGGCCACCCGGCGACGTCACCGGGTGGCCCCGCCGCCTTGTGATGCCACAAGGGGCATCGACTGGTGCATGCTGAAATTTAAGAAAAAAATGCCTTAAGGATCATTCACATCAAATGGTCTCCACTTTATCTGTTGTTATATAATAAACACAGGAATGCAACATCCATCTAATAAATATACTTGTACATTACATGCACGTGTAATCCAAGTTTAATACAAAAATCATTACATTGCAGCTCAGCAACAATATTGAATGTGACCATGCTCTTTTTTGTAATTAATTAGGTCACATGGCAGCATCAGCAAGTCATATTATTTTGAGTATAAAAGTTCCTGTTGCATGCCATAATGAATATTTTGCTGCTGTACTGCGGAGCACCAAGCTAGGCAGCCTGGATCACATGATCTCTGGCTACCAATCATTTGAAACTGCAAAGTCTATTGTGTTTACACACTGTCCTGCAAAATCAGTGAGGCACAGAGGAAGCAAAGCCAGAGTTGTATGAAGCATACATGACTGCCACCACATACATACACTGTAGGCTATTTTAGACTACACCTGGAAAAAAGGGTGAAAGGCATGAATATGCGCTGATCTCTTTGCATGTATATGTAAAGAGATTAAAAAGTGAGAGTTCCCTTTTATATTTGCAAAGCCAACACTTTTTGTGTTCTTATGCAAACATATTCACATGCACTACTTCATCAAGTTAACAAATCAAATGTAGAATAAATGTAAAGCGTATTTTTAAAGTTTTGAAAAGAGTGTGGAAGTTTCAGAACTCCCTTCAAGTTTGTATTTCTACCTGTGTCCCTGTTGGGGGGATTCACCCTCTCCATATGTCCTGGTGATGTTTATCTATGGTAGACAGATATTGCCTTAACTAACAAAGCGTGTTGGCTACCTCCTTTTTGTGACAAATTAAGGCTGGGTTCACATATATGCAAACTGTATGTGGGTTTCCCCACATCCAATTCACATGACGGAAGAGTGTGACCGGCTCTCAGCGGAGCCAGTTCACACAGCTGCGGAGCGGCCACAGTCCGCATTTGGAAAGGGTCCTGTGCGTCTTTTGGTTCTGATTCAGGTGCGACTTCAGGCAGAAATTCAGACCTGACTCACACCTTGTTAGGAAAAGGAACGTTCCCTGCCAAATCCTGTGTTTCCGCGGTGGTGCGCACATTTGTGCGCGTTCGGGTGCTCCCGTGCGCGTTCGCGCGCACGCGTGCGCGCACGCGCCGGAAACGGCGCCAGACGGGCCTATTTAAACCTGGAGAATCCAGCGATGGGTGCTGCTCGTTCTACAGCGTTCCCAACCTGTAAGCCTCAGCTCCTGATACCTGTTCCTGTGTTGTTCTGCCTCCTGTTGACCCGGCTTGTCCTGACCTGCTGTTCTGCTACCTGCACCGACCCCGGCTATCCACGACCATCCGATTGTCTGCTCCCTTGTACCTCTGCTGCCCGCCCGTTAACGAACCTTGCTTGGACTCTGACTACTCTTTTGCCTGATCCTTTGTACCCTCCTGCCTGCCTGTTGCCGACCCAGCCTGAACGACCATCCTTCTACCTGCACGTCTCCTGGAGCCTCACTACGTCATCGGTGACCCTCCAGCCCTCGTGCCATCCCGCACTCTTGGGCCTCTGTCTCCACTACCAGGGGTCCTTGAATCGGGTGCGCAAGAGCGGTTGTTCCCTGCACAAGACAGACTCCACCGCCAGGTACGTGACACACCTGAATCGGTGAACAGGAACACACCAGACCCCCTGCTGTGAGCCGTGGCCGCAGTATATGTGAACCCAGCCTAATGATCTAATGGGAGCATATCTCTCTGCTTGGTGCTCTCTACTTTCTATTATACATACCAAGTCATCTTCGAGGACCATATTGGGGTCTATCACCTTTTTGTGAGTTGCCTCCAATGTAATTATCACACCATACCCTAAAGAGGAAGTAAACCCTGATGGCTTAAACTTCCTCTTTATTACCCTGCAATGTAAAAGCATAATGGGCTACTATGCATCACATATTAGCCCATTATGTGCCACTTACCTGCATTGTAAGCCCGCGATGTCCCCGCTCCAGGCCGCATCCATCTTCTGCCCCTCTTCCTTCTGGGGCCGCGATCTCCGGCTCTGTGAATGGCCATGCACTCGGGAGCCATCAGTCACAGCACGATCTCAGTGAAGGAATGGCACGGAGGCCGTTCCTTCACTGCACATGTGCCATATGACGCGGGCACATCACAGTACACTGCATATCTCCTAAACTGTGCAGATTTAGGAGATATGCAGGGAACCTACAGGTAAGCCTTATTATGGGCTTACCTGTAGGTTATAGTGATTGTCATGGGTTGACAACCACTTTAACCACTTAAAGACTGCCCCAGTGTAGTACTGCTACAGGTAGGCTGTTCTGTGCAGAATCATGTACATATATGTGTTTCTGCACTTCGGCTTGCAGGGGCATATGTGTGCAGCTGGCGGGCAGCTTCTTCTGTGACTACAGTATTCACAGTAGAAGCCAATCTGTGGGTGCCGGGCACTGGAAGTCTGCCGCCATCCACCGATCGTGGGTAAAACACACAGAATAGGGATCTGCCTATGTAAACAAGGCAGATCTCCGTTCTGACAAGGGGGAAGGGATGGATTTTTGTTCCTGCAAAGCAGGGAATAAAATATATAATTTCCCCTAGTAAAAGCTAACCTATCTTAACACAATACACAAAACACGGTCTAGGCATACAGTTAACCCTTTGATCACCCTAGATGTTTAACTCCTCCCCAGCCAGTGTCATTAGTACATTGACAGTGCATATATTTAGCACTGATCACTGTATTCATTTCACTGGTTTCCGCAAAGTGTCAAAAGTGTAGTTAGTTTTCGATTGGCCGCCGCAATATCACAGTCCTGCTATAAGTCGTTGATCACGGTCACCACTAGTATAAAAACAAAAAAATCCATAAATACACACCATAGTTAGTAGACGCTATAACGTTCATGTAAGGCAATAAATACGCAATTAATAATAATAAATAATAATAGTAATAAATTGGCGTGAATACACTTATTGGGATTTTTTTTAACCAAAAATGTAGCAGAATACATGTTGGCCTAAATGTATAAAGAAACTTGATTTTTAATTTTTTTTTTATTGTATAAGTATATGTTTTATAGCAGAAGGTAAAAAATATTGTTTTTTTTTTTTCCCCAAATTGTCAGTCTTTTTTTGTTTATAGCGCAAGAAATGAAAAATGCAGTGGTGATCAAGCTGAGCTTAACTGAGGTCTCTAGAAGAGACATGCGACCACACACTGAAGTTGGACAAGAGGCGGTTCAATCTTAACCACTTAAGGACCGGAAGGATTTGCAGCTTTAGGACCGGAGCCCTTTTTTCAATTTGGCACTTCGCCGCTTCAAATGGTAATTGCGCGGTCATGCAATGCAGTACCCAAACGAAATTTGCGTCCTTTTTTTCCCACAAATAGAGCTTTCTTTTGGTGGTATTTGTTCACCACTGCGCTTTTTAATTTTTGCGATATAAACAAAAATATAACGGGAATTTTGAAAAAAAATGATATTTTCAACTTTATGTTATTACAAAAATACAATAAACTAAATTTTAGTCATAAATTTTTGCTAAAATGCATTCAGCCACATGTCTTGGGTAAAAAAAAAGCAAAATTGCGTATATTTATTGCTTTGCGCAAAAGTTATAGCGTCTACAAACTAGGGTACATTTTCTGGAATTTCCGCAGCTTTTATTTTATGACTGCCTAT
>BLSH010050174.1:241018-252394 GCA_018402905.1 Glandirana rugosa
AAGGCCACCCACCTTACTGTAGGCAGGGAGAGTGACACAGGGTCCTCGACCTACGGTGACCAGTGTAGAATTTCCGTCATTTCAGACGTCACCCTGGGGGAAGGTGATGGACATTTTCGTTAGGTCACCGAAGAATCGGTGATCCTAATGAAAATGAAACACGTCTTTTTACTATAGAACTAGTAACGACATCACTACTGACTCTATAGTGGGAAGGTTAGGTCATTGCATGACCATGTAGCGACCTGCCCTTCGTCAATTTCCCCTAACCAAACCCCCCGTCATTTTTACGTCGAGGCGACGTGCAAATGACGAGGAGGTTTACTACTCCTGGGACACAGTGAGAGGGACGGATGTCATTCCACCCACCGGAAGTGACAAGGATTTTATCAGTTCTGGTCTCATGTAAAGAAGCCGTTACCGGCATGAACAAGCATCTGCTCAAACTGATCTTGATTTGATCAGATGCTTTGGAGGCCAGAGGAAAGATATGGGGTCTAAAAGACCCCAGGTCTCTCCATAAAGTGGACCTGTCGTGGCCCATGCTATATGTTGTTCATCCCTTGTGAAAGCAAAAAAGAAAAAAAATGTAAATATACAGTGTAAGATTTTTTTTTATTTGTAATAAAATACATTTTTAAAGAAATATGAACTGCCTCTGCTCCTTTGTACTTATTAATTGCAAACGCACGCGTTGCCTCCGCACGCATATGTAAACGGCAGCAAACCTGCATTTTGTTTTAAGCCAGGGTCAGGGTCGAGGCCAGGGAAGGGGTCAAGGGCGTGGTTGAAGGGCAAGTAGGCTGTACAGGGGCCCCATGATTTCTAACAGCGGCCCTGCCTGTGAGACAAATCTGTCAAGGCCATTTTACAATAATTTTGTAGAATAAGCAATGATGTATTTCTTTTCACATTTTCTTTGCTTCACTCTATGATAAACCAATGTCATGTAGATATACACGAGACAATTCCTTTTAATTGAATCACTTTTCAGGAGGAATAAAGCATTGGTTCAATGAGCTGTAAGGGTACCAACAAATTTATTTGCATTTGTATCTTACTTTTTCTTTGCTGTCCAACCCTTTTATCTTTTTAGGATTTATTTTTGTGAAAACGTTAAAAAAGGTTGTGCTGTATGATACCTATTAGAAATTAATCCCAAAAACAAGTGCATTAATAATCAATTAATCAACACAATATATACAGACACAATGTAAAACAAACGTGATATAAATATATCCAAAAAATATGTTAAAATGAAAAATCAATAGAATTGTGATTCCAAGCAAGTGTCCATATCAAATTCCAAAAAACAAGTATATATACAGTATCTGACAAAAGTTAGTACACCCCTCACATTTTTGTAAATATTTTGTATCTTTTCATGTGACAAAACTGAAGAAATGACACTTTGCTACAATGTAAAGTAGTGAGTGTACAGCTTGTATACCAGTGTAAATTTGCTGTCCCCTCAAAATAACTCAACATACAGCCTAATGTCTAAACCGTTGGCAACAAAAGTGAGTACACCCCTAAGTAATAATGCCCAAATTGAGCCCAAAGTGTCAATATTTTGTGTTGTTACTATTATTTTCCAGTACTGCCTTAACCCTTTTGGGCATTAAGTTCACCAGAGCTTCACAAGTTGCCACTGTAGTCCTCTTCCACTCCTCCATGACGACATCATGGAGCTGATGGATGTTGGAGACATTGCACTCTTCCACCTTCCATTTGAGGATGCCCCACAGATCGTCAATAGGGTTTAGGCGTGGAGACATGCTTGGCCAGTTCATCACCTTTACCCTCAACTTCTTTAGCAAGGCAGTGGTCGTCTTGGAGGTGTGTTTGGGGTCGTTATCATGTTGGAATACTGCCCTACAGCTCAGTCTCCGAAGGGAAGGGATCATGCTCTGCTTAAGTATGTCACAGTACATGTTGGCATTCATGGTTCCCTCAATGAACTGTAGCTCACCAGTGCAGCACTCATGTAGCCCCAGACCATGACACTCCTACCACCATGCTTGACTATAGGCTGGACACATTTGCTTTTGTACTCCTAACCTGGTTGTCGCCACACACGTTTGACACCATCTGAACCAAATAAGTTTATCTTGGTCTCATCAGACCACAGGACATGGTTCCAGTAATCCATGTCCTTAGTCTGCGTGTCTTCATCAAACTGTTTGTGGTTTTCTTGTGCATCATCTTTAGAAGAGGCTTCCTTCTGGGACAACAGCCATGCAGACCAATTTGATGCAGTGTGCGGCATATGGTCTGAGCACTGACAGGCTGTCCCCCCACCTCTTCAACCTCTGCAGCAATGCTGGCAGCACTCATATGTCTATTTCTCAAAGGCAACCTCTGGATATGATGTTGAGCACGTGCACGCAACTTCTTTGGTAGACCATGGCAAGGCCTGTTCTGAGTGGAAGCTGTCCCGTTAAACCACTGTATGGTCTTGGCCACCGTGCTGCAGCTCAGGTTCAGGGTTTTGGCAAACTTCTTATAGCCTAGGACATCTTTATGTAGAGCAACAATTTTTATTTTTTTCAGATCCTCAAGGAGAGTTCTTTGCCATGAGGTGCTATGTTGAACTTCCAGTGACCAGTATGAGAGAGCGAGAGCGATAACACCAAATTTAACACACCTGCTCCCCATTCACACCTGAAATCTTGTAACACTAATGAGTCACCTGACTCCGGAGAGGGAAAATGGCTACTAAATAGCAAGTGAAGACCGCACTCCGGAACTGTGGAACTGCATGTGTTTTATTGCATGCTGTACAATACACTGAATAGCAAACCAGGCAGACAATAGTGCAGCCACAAACAAGGAAGGGTTAACGCGTTTCACGGACCCTCTGTCCGCTTAGTCATAACTAGAGGTTATGACTAAGCGGACAGAGGGTCTGTGAAATGCGCTAACCCTTCCTTGTTTGTGGTTGCACTATTGTCTGCCTGGTTTGCTATTCAGTGTATTGTACAGCATGCAATAAAACACATGAAGTTCCACAGTTCCGGAGAGCGGTCTTCACTTGCTATTTAGTATCACTGAGGATTACGGATCTGACCTGCACCTGGATTGGGATTGACAAGGATTTTCACCTGGAGCGGTTCCTTTCTCCCTTTTGTTTGAGTCCAGGGAAAATGGCTAATTGGACCCAATTTGGACATTTTTACTTGTTGCCAGCGCTTTAGACATTAATAGCTGTGTGTTGAGTTATTTTGAGGGGACAGCACATTTACACTGTTATACAAGCTGTACACTCACTACTTTACATTGTAGCACAGTGTAATTTCTTCAGTGTTGTCAAATGAAAAGACATAATAAAATATTTACAAAAATGTGAGGGGTGTACTCACTTTTGTGAGATACTGTATAAAGTGCTCTGCTCCCAGTGCTGAGTGTTCAACATTCATAAAGTGCTTCCGTGCTCCACCATTGCTCAAAGAAGTATTAGCCTCTTACTATATAATCATAATCTCTAGATTATAGGAGATCATAACAAGCATGAGATAAGGGGGTATCACAACCTCTGCCTCCTGAGGACATATTTCCCCGTAAAAGGCATCATCTGGGAATGGAGAATGGAGGATGGAGCTGGCATGATGATGATGAGATCATGATTATCTAGTAAGAGGCTCATACTTCTTTGAGCACTGGTGGAGCACGGAAGCACTTTATGAATGTTGAACACTCAGCACTGGGAGAAGCGCACTTTATTTATACAGTATACTTGTTTTTTGGAATTTGATATGGACACTTGCTTGGATTCACAATTCTATTCATTTTTCATTTTAACATTTTTTTTTATATATATTTATACCACGTTTGTTTTAGGCTGTGTCTGCATATATTGTATTGATTATTAAGGCACTTGTTTTTGGGATTCATTTCTGATAGGTATCAGAAGGCGCAACCTTTTTTCACGTTTTCACTTTAGTTTTATATCCCGTATTCAGGATTGTTAAAATTGCAGCAGTCTGTTTTTTTCTATCGCGAGGTTTACCACATATATCTTTTGTCTTTAGGTTTTATTTTTATCCTCTAATCTTTTATAATAGATCTTGCTAAAATAAATATGTGTCAAAAGTATACATTAAGAGAGCAGTGATTGGTAAAGAGGCTGTAATACAAGGGTCGGCACCCAGCCTGCCGCTGCTAAATGCCCGTCAGTGCACGTGATGAATTCACATGCACCAGACCCACGGACATTTTAACCCGGGTCAGCTTTTATGGGATAACAGTGACCCGGAAGCAATGTCATGACATCACTTCCGGTTTACAGAAGACTTAAAGGCACCAAACGTAAAAAAAAAATACAGTATTCAAAACAGCCAAATTTGGTGTTTTGAATGCTTTTAAGTGCAAAGGAGGGATTTGGGGTCTTATAGAAATCAAAAGTGCTCCACTTGCTCATTTTAAAGGCTTATATGCAAGTTATTGGCATAAAAAGGTGTTTGGGGACATGGGTACTGCCCTAGGGGACATGTATCAATGCAAAAAAAGTTTTTAAATCAATCGTTTCAGGGTCAGTGATTTTAACACTGATTAAAGTGAAAAAATAAAAATGAAATATTCCTTTAAATATCATGCCTGGGGGGTCCCCTTAGTATGCCTGCAAAGTGGCACATCTGTGTGATGCTTAGAACAGTGCCAGGGCAAAATGACATTTCTAAAGAAAAAATGTAATTTAAAATCGCTTGTGGCTGTAATGTATTGCCAGCTCCCAGCAGTATAGATAAAAATCACTGAAAAAAATTGCATGGGGTCCCCCTCACCAGTCCATACCAGGCCCTTTGGGTCTGGTATGGATTTTAAGGGGAACTCCACTCCAAAATTAAAAAAAAAAAATTGATGTGGGGTGCCATCATACCCCTACCCAAAAAAGTGAAAAAAGAAAAAGCCACAGCAGACAATTTGAAACAAGTCCTTTATTCAAAAAAAAGAGTGTCCCCGATGTAATCCATCCTCAATCACGGTGCGCGACAACCCTGAAAAATAAGAAAAAGAAACAAAACAGCTCCTCCCCAATGGGAGGGCTCCCGCCGAATGACCTATTTTTGCTTTGACGTTTTTTTTATACCCAAGGGTGGGGCCATCCGATGATGTAACTGAGTAATCATGCCCCCTCTGATTTCACATGACATCAGCAGGGGGCAGGGTCATCCACTTATGTCACCGAGTGTCCATGCCCTTGCATATAAATAAACTGTCAACGCTAAGAGAGATCAGTCGGTGGGAGCCCTCCCATCGAGGAGGAGCTGTTTCGGGTTTTATTTCTTATTTTTCGGGTCATTGCACATCATGATTGAAGGTGGATTACATCGGGGGACACTTTTTTTTTTTACTTTTTTTTAAAGGACTTGTCCCAAATTGTCTCCTGTGGTTTTTTCTTTTTTGATATTTTTTTGGTGAATGGGTAGGGGTACAATGTACCTGATACTCAATCAGATGGGGGGTGGGATCTGGGGGCCCCCGAAGGGCCTGGTTTGGATTTTGGGGGGACCCCCATGCCATTTTTTTTTTAAAATTGGCACGGGGTTCCCCTTAAAATCTATACCAGTCCCAAAGGACCTGGTTTGGATTTTGGGACCCCCCCCATGCCGGGCGTGAGCGTGACTCAATGTCCTCCAGAGACCCGCGATCCCTTCACAGAGAGCCAGAACGGGGCTCTGTGAGGGGGGGGCATGACAGATCTACTGATCCCTGTGATCGGGTTCAGATCTGTTATGGCCCTGTCAGCGCCGCCCCCACACAGTTAGAACACATACAGGAACACATTTAACCCCTTGATCGCCCCCTTAGTGTTAACTTCTTCCCTGCCAATGACATTTATACAGTATCGCAGATCACCGACATTACCAGTAAAAAAAAATTAATAATAAAAACGCCATAAACCAATGTCCATAATTTGTAGGCACTATAACTTTTGCGCAACGCAATGAAAATACGCTTATTGCAATTTTTTTACCAAAAACATGTAGAAGAATATACAGGTTGGGCCATTTATATGGATATGCCTTAATAAAATGGGAATGGTTGGTGATATTAACTTCTTGTTTGTGGCACATTAGTATATGTGAGGGAGGAAACTTTTCAAGATGTGTGGTGACCATGGTGGCCATTTTGAAGTCGGCCATTTTGAATCCAACTTTTGTTTTTTCAATAGGAAGAGGGTCATGTGACACATCAAACTTATTGGGAATTTCACAAGAAAAACAATGGTGTGCTTGGTTTTAACGTAACTTTATTCTTTCATGAGTTATTTACAAGTTTCTGACCACTTATAAAATGTGTTCAATGTGCTGCCCATTGTGTTGGATTGTCAATGCAACCCTCTTCTCCCACTCTTCACACACTGATAGCAACACCCCAGGAGAAATTCTAGCACAGGCTTCCAGTATCCGTAGTTTCAGGTGCTGCACATCTCGTATCTTCACAGCATAGACAATTGCCTTCAGATGACCCCAAAGATAAAAGTCTAAGGGGGTCAGATCGGGAGACCTTGGGGGCCATTCAACTGGCCCACGACGACCAATCCAGTTGAATGGCCAGCAAGAAGATTGCCAAGACCCGGAAAAACCATACAAGGGTTTAACAGGACAGGTTTCACTCAGAACAGGCCTTGCCATAGTCGACCAAAGAAGTTGAGTGCACATGCTCAGCGTCTTATCCAGATGTTGTCTTTGGGAAATAGATGTATGAGTGCTGCCAGCATTGCTGCAGAGGTTGGAGGGGTGGGGGGACAGCCTCTCAGTGCTCAGACCATTCACCGCACAGTGCATCAAATTGGTTTGCATGGCTGTCATCTCAGAAGGAAGCCTCTTCTAAAGATGATGCACAAGAAAGCCTGCAAACAGTTTGCTGAAGACAAGCAGACTAAGGACATGGATTACTGGAACCATGTCCTGTGGTCTGATGAGACCAAGATAAACTTATTTGGTTCAGATGCTGTCAAGCGTGTGTGGCGGCAACCAGGCAAGGAGTACAAATAAGTGTGTCTTGCCTACAGTCAAGCATGGTGGTGGGAGTGTCATGGTCTGGGGCTGCATGAGTGCTGCCAGCACTGGGGAGCTACAGTTCATTGAGGGAACAATGAATGCCAACATGTACTGTGATATACTGAAGCAGAGCATGATCCCTTCCCTTCGGAGACTGAGCCGTAGGGCAGTATTCCAACATGATAACGACCCGAAACACACCGCCAAGATGGCCATTGCCTTGCTAAAGAAGTTGAGGGTAAAGGTGATGGACTGGCCAAGCATGTCTCCAGACCTAAACCCTATTGAGTATCTGTGGGGCACCCTCAAACGGAAGGTGGAGGAGCACAAGGTCTCTAACATCCACCAGCTCCATGATGTCATCATGGAGGAGTGGAAGAGGATTGCAGTCGCAACCCGTGAAGCTCTGGTGAACTCCATGCCCAAGAGGGTTAAGGCAGTGCTGGAAAATAATGGTGACCACACAAAATATATGACACTTTGAGCCCAATTTGGACATTTTCATTTAGGGGTGTAGTCACTTTTGTTGCCAGCGGTTTAGACATTTATGGCTGTGTGTTGAGTAATTTTGAGGGGACAGCAAATTTACACTGTTATACAAGCTGTACACTCACTACTTTACATTGTAGCAAAGTGTCATTTCTTCAGTGTTGTCATATGAAAAGATATAATAAAATATTTACAAAATGTGAGGGGTGTACTTACTTTTGTGAGATACTGTATATATATATATATATATATATATATATATATATATATATATATATATATATATTCTTTCACTGCCTGCACTGACTGTATATACTCTACACTGTATCTATTTACTGCACTGCCTACACGCCACTAATTAACCTGACTAATCTAACCTAACTACCTTCTCCACTTTCACACACTACATACGGCCGCTGTGTAAGCGGCCTTATATAATGTGGGGCGTGGACTTAGCCCCCTGAGCCATGATTGGCCAAAGGCACCCTGCCTTTGGCCAATCATGGCTCTTTCTGCAGAGCACGCTGTTATTGGCCAAAGAATGCAGGTCATGTGCATGCTTTGGCCAATCAAGGGGTGCCATTTCCCCACAATCTCGCACTGCATTATGAGGCGTTCAGCGGCGATCAATTTTGCCGCAAATGTCCCATAATGTTCCCATCCCTAATAATCAGTGCTCGTATAGAATTTCTTTCCATTGTAAGGAACCCTGACAAAAAACATACCTCACAGACATCACAAATTAGCGAGTATGTTGAAAGCTATCAGAATATCTAGAAATGGCGTATTGCTTGTAAATATCAGTACTGCCATTTTAGACAACAAGGACCCCTCACCACCAACAAAATATTCTTTATATTGAAAAAGAAGGCAATTAATTTGCAAGACATGAAGCATAACGCGCATATTAAGAAATCTAATTAAGATGTTCCTTTTTCATTTGATAGCTAATACATTTTTAATTAGGAAAAGTCACATTTTGTTGATGATAGCTTCTAAATAACATGTACAATTAAATGGTTTTGCCTGTTAGGGTACATATATAAAATAGAAAGATCTTTTTTGGACATTCTGACCATATATCTATGCAAAGAACACATCTGAGCTAAACACAAACAGGTGGTCATTCTCTAAAGACAAGCTGAAATGTTGTGGTCTTGAAGCTGAATTGTAGGGGGGGTGGGGGGTGGAAAAAAATGCAAATTATTACAGTTCGGTATCCATACGTATAGCGCTTAATGTACTAACAGTATGAGTATCTGAATTTAATGTTTCCTGACCTACCAGGTAGGGGTGTGCTCTGTGGCAGTTGTGTGTAAATCTCAGAATTGGATGTAACAAAATACAAATCCTTTGGCAGGTAAAACAGCTTCCATACATGTATCCCATCTATGTGTTGTGACATTATGAAAGGCAAGGTGATGGATGGACGTTATGTTACACCTCGCATGCGTTCATTTGCAAGAAACCAAGGTGAAATCCGGTCCATGTTTTACCAGCCACCTTGGCAGGGTTGGTTCCCGGCCCCATATACAACAGGTGGTATAAAACAAGCAGGACTGGAGCAGAGAATTGCTCTTGGCCTAGGACTCAGGAAGCCAAAAACCTGAACTGAAATTTGCTTTGTGACTGAAAAAAAAGGTTTGAATTATCTTTGTTTTGTGGATGACTGGGAGAAGCCCTTCACCTCTGAGTTAGGAACCTGGAAATGTTAAGTAAGAGCGTGGATGGCAAGGATTTATTTTCTGTTTTGTTTGTTTGATTTTTCATGCAACTTTTTAAATAAAACTGGCTACAAGTCAGACCTGCTGTCTGGACTACCTTTTTCCCAGGGAGGGTGATCCCCACTTGGGCTTATGAGCTAACTACCCACAGTGTTTATCTCAAATTCAGCTTTAATTCTGGTATCAACATCACTAAATTAAAGCCTAAGTGTAGTCAAAATAGAAAACACGAAAATCATTATAAGGGACATGACTTGTTATTAACCATATACAGTGTTACCATTTCTAACATATACTTCTAAATAAACATAAAGCGCATGAAGTGTCAAAAAATAGATTTATTTTATTAAATAAAGAATTAGGGTACAGAAAAGAAAAGAGGGGGTGCTATCACAAATAAGATCAGTGATAGATAAGCTCCACATAGCAATGTTAGTGTGTGTTAGTTACAAAAAACAAGAAAAAAGGGAAGGTGCACGCACCTAGTGCATTACCAAAAATATTAATTTATTCAAAAAATTATTAAAGGAGGGTACTCACAAAGTACATGGAGACAGGACGTAATGAAATCAAAGCACAAGGCAGGATAGAAGCTGACGCGTTTCGCGAAGCTCTGAGGAAGGAGGTGCACCCCCGAAACGCGTCAGATTCTATCCTGCCTTGTGCTTTGATTTTATTACGTCCTGTCTCCATGTACTTTGTGAGTACCCTCCTTTAATAATTTTTTGAATACATGAATATTTTTGGTAATACACTAGGTGCGTGCGCCTTCCCTTTTTTCTTGTTTTTTAGTACAATTCGGATTTCCCCGTCCGAGGAGGGCAGCACACATCGGTTCATCTATTTATTCCCACATGGTCGCTTGCCATCCCGAGGATCCTTTAGCGCTGAAACATAACACTTTCCACTTTTTATGTGTTAGTTACAGCCTGCAACCTAGCGTAAGGGATTGTCTGGCCTCTCACTGAACTCCTGTCTTCAGTGATTTACACTGCTGCAAAAATAAGTGTTTTTCTTTCTATATACCCTAATTGTATATTGAATATTGAGGCTTGAATATATTACCCTCCAGTAAGCCTTTTATCTAGATGTTGTTGGATTGCACAAAATTTCCATTATACTCACCTTACTTTACCAATATATCTTTGGATTGCCAACTCCAATTGGAACTTTTGGACATTTACAGATAAATTCACCTACACCAACTATACTATAGACTTTTATCTAACTTTTTACATTTTTGCACTTTTACACTATTTGAAGTTTTCTCTAATTTGATGGACTTCCCAATGTGATGTGTTTTTTTAATACTATCTGATAATGGTATTATATATCATAAGTGATATCTATTAATGTGGGTCTTTATCTAAACTACTTGTGATATAGATCCACAGTCCGCGCCACTCTCTATATGTTACTGTTATTTCAAAATAGTAAAACTAATGCAGCTGCCACTTTACAAATTCCATGAAAATACAAACAAGATGCTAAATAACTTTCAGATAGCTCTAAGCGGCGCTAAAGGCATACATTTGAAGTGTATAATCCAGACAGTATAGAACATTAAGTCCAAATAAAGAAATGAACAAAGTTCAGAGTCCAAATATAGAAATAGAAGGTGCTCGTGAGGAAATAAACCACTTCAACAGGACCCACATCCACTTCACAGCAGAGCCAAAGTATGTCTCAGATGGTTAACTTATATCCCTATTCTATTCTATATCCCTGTTCTATCGTCGCTATATAGACGATTTGATAATAATATGGAGGGGGTCCAGAGAGGAGGCTTTAAAGTTTATGACCAATTTAAATCATAACAATAAGAATATTAACCTTGATTATAGTATTAGCGACACATCGATAGACTATTTGGATGTGACCATAGAAAGGTTAGAAACATCCCTCAAAACGAAAGTTTACTTCAAACCTACGGACCGCAACAGCTTTTTGTCCATCAAGAGCGGCCATCATCCGCCATGGATTAAAAACATTCCAAAAGGCCAATTCTTGAGGGTCCGTAGGAATTGTAGGGATCTCTCTGACTATTACATCCAATCAGAACATCTTAAAACTAAATTTGAACAAAAGGGGTATCATGCAGACAAATTAGATCAAATTAGAAAAGAAGTATCTGACATCCCACGAGAGAGCTTATTAAA
>BLSH010050174.1:277650-290360 GCA_018402905.1 Glandirana rugosa
CTGAAATGATGTAAAGTGTCTCAACAGTAATGTTATCTACTTCGAACGACTAACCTTCCCTCTCTTGTCTCTACTGGGATACTCACTCGACTAAGAGGAAGTGTTAGGTTAGTGTCCGAACTGGTTCGACAAACAAAAATAACGTTACCTTTTTTCATAATCAGTCCTCTATTACGGTTCGTCGCGACAGGGTTAATTGGGGAAGGAATGGGCCGTGAATTTGGGGGAAGGACGGGTCTGGTTAAAAACTGAAAGTCGCGACAGCGTAAAACTTACTGTTAACGCGCCAACACGCTGTAACATGGGTTTATGGTACAATGTCGCACAACCGCGCAATTGTCATTCAAAATGCGACAGCGCTGAAAGTCAAAAATTGGTCTGGGCAGGAAGGGGGTTTAAGTGCCGGGTAAGGAAGGGGTTAATTGGGACAGCGCTGCTTGGCATTATCTCCTGACTAATACTTTTTTCCATTGCAATAAAAACAAACAGCTTGGTCAAGCCTGTGATTGGATTGTGAAGGAGAATCAGCTCACTCATAGGGTCATCTCTGTTCTCTCCCTTCCAATCAGCAAGCTTCATCTATTGTAATGACAACTCTGTGAAATGTAGTAAAGTCTGATTGGCTTACAGTGCTGTCCCACCACCTCTCAATCTGGATGTTGGAGGTGGAGGGAATTACCCAAGGCTAGTACAAGATAGAGAGAGGTAATATTTATAAATTCGATTTCTGCATACTTTACTGGAAACATAAGGAATAAAATAGAGGACTTTATATACAGTATTCTACAGTCATGCTTTAAGAAAAATAACAATATAGTTGGAGTGCTCATTTAAATAACTGCATGTTTCAGAATGGGTAAGCAAAACATGTCAGATCCTTGTCTGAAAATTCCACATCGATAATTGCGCTGACACTCACCCCATCAGCATTAGCTGACCCTTGCTTATGCAACAGTTAAGAACACATCAATCTCTTTGTAATGTTAAATTTCCTATTCTCGGATGGCCTTGTGGGTCCAACTGAATAAGTGACATCGCCTTTGTGGAAACAGGGAGGAAGATAATTGTTTTAAGCTTTTATCTGAATGTGAACAATTGTCAATATGAACTTGAGTGACTTCACATAACAGTTTCAGTGATGTATGGCCAAGGCTAAGTTCCATTTACCATTAAATACATAAATGTAGTATAGTAGAAGGTGAAAATACTGAGAAAAAAACAGAAATACAGAATGTGGTTAGTACATATGTTATTGAGGTCTATATGTATTTAAATGGATTCAATGAGCGTGATCGACCTTGATCTGTTCTCACCACCTTCATGGTGTAATTGTTTTGTACCTTAAGCCAGGGGAATGCCCTAAATGACTATGTTTTGTATTTAACAAAAAAAACTAAGTAAAAAGAATGTATAAAAAAAATGAAGTTAAGTTCAAACAAGGTGAATATTGAGGAGGTGGGTCAGGGTCCAAGCCCTGCTCCATTTACTAGCTCTGGGATAAGAAAACCTCTCAGTGAGACAGAAATGGTGTGAATTGCCCTGCATAAGTTAAGAGGTTCAAGATTAAGGCCTGGTAATTGTGGTTTGTGTGTATGTAAACTATTTAAAGAGAACATGTAAGTAAAGTTGGCCGTACATGGTTTCAGATTTTTTCATTTAACAGTGTACCAGGGGCCGCCCCCAACACCTCCGCTGCCCTCCCTATCCATGCGCCCGGACCATCCCCTAAGGCGGGGATGGGGGGGTGTTTTTTGAATCACCTGATTAGAGCCAGAGGCTCTCATAGGCTTCAAAAAAGGGTGGGCTCGGGGCGCAGAGAGTGCGCACTGATCCCACCCAATTGTGTGACCATAGCAAATGCGTTTTCGCTATTTTCACACTACAGTTCCTCCCTGCCAATCAGGAGGCAGGTTGTGAGACTTGTTTCCCGATTAGCCAAAGCGCCAGTCGATCCTATTGGATGCCTAGCGCTTTGGAAGAGGAGACACGCTGGAACTGATCCCGTTGCTGCCGCTGTACTAAGGAGAGCACACACAGCAGCCCACCGCATCGTAAGTGCCTGACCTCCCGCGGGGGAGGATGGGTGCTGGCTGACAGTGCCCCAAGCCCCGTGGCTGCTCTTGGTGCGGGGGGTGCATTAGTGGGGGGGTAGTGCTGGTTGTTTGCCACCCCCCAGGAAAAATGCCCCCAATGCAGTGTACTAAAAAAAACAAATAAAAAAAAAAACTGAATCGATTCCCCAATCCACACATTCATGTTGGTTGGGGGAATCCTCACTGATGTGCTACTATAATCTGACAGCAGGGAGACTTCCCCATTGTCAGAATACACAGATCAGTGCTGCAGCCGCTAATCGGCTTTTATCCGAAACAGCAGTAGACAGAACTCGATCAGCTTTTGTTCAACTGCAGTACCCACACACGGATTGAAATTTCAACTCATTTATGCCTACCTTAAAGTAGAACTATAAGCAAACCTTTTTTTTTTTTAATTTTGGATAAAGTAAGGGAGGGTTTTAACCTCTATCAGATTTTTTTTCACCATCTGTGTTCCATTGCGGAGATTTCCCTTCACTTCCTGCCTCATAGCCAAACAGGAAGCGGGAGGAAATCATTGCAAATTAAGGGAATTCCTTGGGGTCCCCCAGGTCACCAGAACTAGTGTCCCCATTGGAAGATTTCCCCTCTATTACTTTTCTGGGGACAACCCAAAAACTGGGATTTCCTTTTACTTTCACTTTCAATTATAATATTAAATAGTACAAATAGAGAGGGTAAGTCTCCTGGGGGCAAAGACGGCAATACAACCTGACAGAGGTTCTAATCCATCTCCACTCTATCCAAAACTAAAAAATAAAGTTTTACCTTTAGTTACAGTTTAAGTGTGCCGAACCAAACTCCCCACTAGAAACTGGACACCAATAGTGTTCCCGTTATACAGGGTGGGCCATTGACAATTGCATTGACAATCCAACACAGTGGGCAGCACATTGAACACATTTTATAAGTGGTCAGAAACTTTTAAATAACTCATGAAAGAATAAAGTTATGTTAAAACCAAGCACACCATTGTTTTTCTTGTGAAATTGCCAATAAGTTTGATGTGTCACATGACCCTCTTCCTATTGAAAAAACAAAAGTTGGATTCAAAATGGCCAACTTCAAAATGGCCGCCATGGTCACCACCCATCTTGAAAAGTTTCCCCCCTCACAAACAGGAAGTTAATATCACCAACCATTCCCATTTTATTAAGGTGTATCCATATAAATGGCCCACCCTGTACATTTAAGTAAACCTTGTCTTCAGTGCAGGAGTGGATCCCCCAAAAAATGTTTTTCATGTGCCTTGTTCAGATCACAATGTTGTGATTATGTGCAATGAAATGTATGCATTTGTACGCAATATACCCCCGTTCATGCTGATGCAATTTCCCTGTGTCTGCAATCATGATAATGGAAATCACATTATTTTCTATGGTGTCCATTCACAATAATGCCACAGGGTGCAGTGTGATTCTTGAAAAGGTGCAGGCACTTATTTTGTCTAGCATAGTGGGTTTTTATTCCCATAGACTTCTGTAGTCATGTAAATGCACGAACATGTGTTTTGGGCATTAAGAATAAAAATATAAGGAAGGATGGAGTGTAACAGGGAAGAGGCTGCCAATGTCCACCATAAATAATTTTGTACAAAATAATTAAAATTGTGCAATATTCACAGTTAATTTTGTGTTTTGGGCATGTTTTTGGTGTTTTTTTGTAGGGTTTTGTGCTTAACCAGATTCTACTGGTTAAAAACACATGAAGCATGAAAAAGCATCAAAATGCATATAGAAACATGCAAAAGTGCACTACAAAAAACACACTGAATAATGACTGATCATGCAGCAGCACTAGTGTGAGCCTAGGATAAGCATATGTAGCACTACGCCCACAAGAGCCTGGCAATTTGGGCCTATTTCCCCCACTCACAGCATACACAGCCAGGCACACAGTATTTTCAGCATGCTCTTGTTGGCTTGAAAATCAGTCTAGGGGTTCCTTTTAGGGTTTTTATTGGAACAAGAACTTGGATAGGGTTAGGAAGCATTGGATACCCAGGGACTGTAGAACTACACAATTTGAGGACTGCTAGGCTTCTGGCTTCTCTGTACTGAAATGTCTGCATTGCACAACCCTGCACTGTTCTCTCCTGGTTTATTTGTACAACTCCCGGCTGTCTTACACAATTCCTGGCTGTACAAAACACACTTTCAGCAGTATGGCACAGTCCTGGTTTGTGAGATCAAACTACCTCACAGTCACTTCTCCTCTGTGTAGCAGGATCAGTTACTCACTCAGTCCCAGAATGGTTGGGCTTCCTCTCACCAACTCTCTCCTGACTCTGCTCAGACTCTAGACCAGGCTCTCTTGGCTGTGACAGTCTGGAGCCAGCCGAGACCATTTGTATAAGGAACAAAATATATAAAGGGCTGCGCAGTGGCGTAACTAGAATCCTCAGGGCCCCGATGCAAGAAACCATGAAGGGCCCCCCCTGGCAGGGCCCTTTCCTCGGAGCCCGG
This sequence comes from Glandirana rugosa, assembly GCA_018402905.1. Classification (NCBI taxonomy): domain Eukaryota; kingdom Metazoa; phylum Chordata; class Amphibia; order Anura; family Ranidae; genus Glandirana; species Glandirana rugosa. The sequence continues at coordinate 282,212 of BLSH010050174.1, forward strand.
TGGTGGAACGCCAGGGCCCGGTCACGAGTGTGTGGCTGCATATAAAAGGAACCGATCTCTCCATTTCCCCCCACACTTCTCCTCCTATCCCTCCCACAGGCATTCAGCGGCTGCAGGAGGAAAATGGAGAGATTGGTTCCTCTCTGCCGGTGTTTCTCAATCTCTTTACAGTCAGGGCTCCCTTGAAGGTTACCCCTAGGTGAATGAGGATGCACTGCAACCACTCCACAACTGTGTACATTGCACACAGTTGCAGCATAGTGGTGATGCATTTAGAGGGTTAAAACAGGCGATCAGGAGGCAACAGATTGCCTCTTTACCAGCTGTCAAATGCCTGAGCATGGATCGCTTTCAGAGGAACAGCATTTTTTTTGCTGGTACTATGAACAAGCGGGGGAAAAAAAATTAGTGATTGTACGCATAGGGGGTCAGGATTAAAAGCACATACATAGAATGTGTATACACACATGTACGCACACACACATATATAAACACATACATAATGCACACACACACACATACATATATACTGTGTATATGTACACATATAAACACACACACACATTAATGTACACACATATATAAATACACACACACTCACATATATATATATGTATATATGCACTTATACACATGCACCCACACATATACATACACCCACATACATGAACCCATATACATGCACCCACACATATACATACACCTACATACATGAACCCATATACATGCACCCACACATACATGTACCCACCCACATACATGTACCCAAAGACATACATACACCCACACACATGTACCCACACACATACATTTACCCACATACATGGACCCACACACACATATGCACCCACATACATGCACCCACACATACATGCACCCACACACATGTACCCACATACATGCACCCACACACATACATGCACCCACAAACATGTACCCACACACATGCACCCACACACACATACATGCACCCACACACATGCAGCCACACACATGTACCCACATACATGCACCCACACACATGTACCCACACACATGCAGCCACACACATACATGCAGAATTGCAGAAAGTCTCTTAAAAAAAACGGCAGTACCATCTCTCTTCATGCCAGGTACTGCACTGTAGGGGGAGACAAAGAGCACAGCACACACTGCTTTCACTTTCACAGTGACTGTAAACAGTGTGACGAAGCACCCCACAGCGCTGCTCGGCTGAGGAACGGAGCGCTCCATCTCTCACCCCCCTCCTAATCTAGGCATACAGGGGCCCCTATGGGCCCCCTTCAGCATTGGGCCCGGTCGCCATGGCGACTCCTGCGACCCCTATCCGCCTGCCCCTGGGGCTGCGCTACAAATGAGAACGATTCAGAGAAGGTGGAGAAAAGGGTGCAAATATTAAACAATAAGTCCACATATAATATTGCATGTAGTCTGGTGCAGGAATAACAGTAGATAAATTATCCAACAGGTCATTCGGTGCATTTCAAACATAAGTGCGTCCACCACTGAATATGAAGAGGCTTACCAGACCCAGCTGGAAGCTGAGCGTTTGGCTAGTTACCCTGCCAAGGGTATATGTAGGGACCACCGCTATTTCCACACCGTTTAAATAGGACTCCTCAAAGCAATAAAAGACAGCGATAAAAGCAAACCGGCCGGTTCCCGTACTGCTTGGTAAAGAGATAGATAGATGGTGACGTCAGCGCGACCTCCCGACGTACGTTTCGTCAAAGATGACGTCTTCTGGGGATAGCTGTCTGGTAAGCCTCTTCATATTCGGTGGTGGACGCACTTATGTTTGAAACGCACTGGGTGTCCTTTTGGATAATTTATCTACTGTTATTCCTGCACCAGACTACATGCAATAGTATATGTGGACTTATTGTTTGATATTTGCACCTTTTCTCCATTGAATCGTTCTCATTTGTAGCGCGGCCCTTTATATATTTTGTTCCTTATACTTTTAGTATTTTGGCTGCAGCTAGTCCTTGACCATTAGCGCAGTTTATTTTGCTTTTTTGAGACCATCTGTAGGCTCCTCAGCAGCGGTGGCCAGTCAATAGGGCGCCGTCTCCCCACTGGCAATGAAGGAAAAAAAAAAAGAAGTCAGCCCGACCCCCTAAAGGAGGCGCCGGTATATTGATTTATTTATTTATTTACTTTTCCCAACTCCTTGCTGTCTGCTGACAGCAAATAGTGAGCCTATTGGTCAGTCCTAAAGTGTAATGTATGTGCGCTAGAGAGGCGCACATGTCTACACTAATTGGCTGCCTGAGCCAGTGACTGCCAGTGATTGGTGCGGTGGGTGGGGGCGGGGCTGTGGCGGACGTGATGGCTGCTGGGCGTGTGTGATGACTCGCGCAGGCGCAGCAGCACACCGCCGGGTTCCCGCCCATCCTCCTTGCAGACGATGAGTGCATCGTGCTCGTCTGTACCCTCCTGTCTGTCCGACTCAGAGACTGCCAGCAGCCAGACAGAGAGTGCCAGTGCCAGTGCCATGGTGCCAGCCAGACCACCACCACAGTGACTGAGTCCCTCTCCAGTCCCACCACTCAGTCTCCTCCGGACTCTCCTCATCAGCCTGGAGCGGAGCCACGGCCAGCCGAGAGCCGACCCCACAAGCCTGCCTGAGTGCCTGCCCTGAAGGGAAGGCCTGAAGCCAAGCAAGCCTTGAAGCCAGGCTGACAGGTACTGTACCACTACCGAATGTTACTATAGTGTTATACCAAAATGAAGTACGGTACCACTTGCGGTGTAGCACTGCACCTCATTGCAGCTCCCTGCCTGCTCCATGTCCCCTCTCTCTGTGGCCCTGCCTACCTGGACTGGTGCTCTTTTTCTCCAGCAGCTGCCACGGGCTTTTAAGTTGGGACTTTGATGTATGAGGGACTTCTCATCTCATGGGGACCCTGATATAAGGGGGCTGTGATGTATGGGGGACTCTCATGGGGACCCTGATTTAAGGTGCTGTGATGTATGGGGGACTCTCATGGGGACACTGATTTAAGGTGCTGTGATGTATGGAGGGGACTCTCATGGGGACCCTGATATAAGGGGGCTATGAAGTATGGGGGACTCTCATGGGGACCCTGATTTAAGGTGCTGTGATATATGGGGGACCCTGATTTAAGGTGCTGTGATGTATGGGGGACTCTCATGGGGACCCTGATTTAAGGTGCTGTGATGTATGGGGGACTCTCGTGGGGACCCTGATTTAAGGCAGTTATGATAAATAATCACCTAATAAATGGCTATTTACAGTGCTCATTACTAACAGTTTAATTTTTCAGTTCGATTGCGCACCCTGCACAGGGGTCTGTTCCTCAGGGAATGGACCCAGGAACTGTGCAGTCTACTGCCAGGCTTCAGAATATTTATGGGCCCCCCACCTTTTGGGCACACCTCTGCAGGGATTGGTTGGGGTGCCATAAATATTCAGACTGCCTATTTTGCTTTCCCTGTGTTCAGCTTGTGAGACACTGAACAGCCTTAAGTAATCAACTCCCGGTCCAATGTTTATAGGAGAACTAAATTTGCATAGCAGCCTACTCTAAACTAGGAGGGTGCTACAGTGATTTTTTGCATTTTGAGCCTCAATGCTGAACTGAGTTGTATTTACTTTTGGAGGCATATATAAAGTCCCACTGTTTTGTTACCCATACCAAACCACATTCTAAGAATGAAAGTAAGCTACTCCGCTTTATCTGGCATTGTCATCAGCCCAGAATCTCTGCTACTATGTCACTGCAGGTTGGCGGGAGGCCTGGTAGTACCCAACCTTAAACTTTATTATACAGCTGCAAAAATTGCCCCTGTCTCCTTCCACGCCACCACCCATATGGGTTAATTTTGTAATAACTGAATGCTTCCCCTCCCTGATTATAATGTAATCTAATCCATAGGCTTAAGCTTTTGGACCCCTCTTTGCTGCAATATCTACATCAATGGGACTTGGTTAAACACTTGGTTAAATACAGCAGCAATCTGCTTTATTCCCACTTGCCACTGTCGGGCATCCTAGACAACCCCCAATTTCTTCCAGCCTATGACAACCCTATGGCCTTCCACTGGTGGCATAGGAGAGGGACCAAATATACTATATCTATGAACTCCAGGCCCTTGATGGTATCAAATATTTACAATATCTTCAAGAACACTGGAAACTATGAGCCAATGAGGCATTCCAGTATGTCCACACGGGCTACATGGGGCCTCCAAAAATCCTAACATATTTTGAAACCTGATGCCGAAAAGAGCCAAATTTAAAGAGTCTGGTTTCTGAGCTTTATACCTCCCTCCTTGATTTCATGAGCTCTCGTAAACATCCTTAGGTAGAAAAATGGGAGGATCACTTCACTGTTCCTGACCAAGCACCTGGAGTAAGTTCTGGCTCACTTCCTCTAAATGCTCTCGGAACATCTTGGCCCAGGAGAATGCCTATAAACTACTCTTGTGTTGGTATATGACCCTCGATCGTATCTCTAAGTTTGTTCCCACCACATCCCCCTGTGCTTTTGAGGCTGCAGGGAGCACGGCACCCTCCTCCACATTTGGTGGTCCTGTCCCAAAGCAACCTGTTTTTGGACGCGGGTATATACTATAATTAGGTTGGTTCTGAGCATATCCCTCGACCACGACCCCTGGGAAGCCCTATTACATAAGCCAATCCCAAATCTGTTCACAACCAGAGGGTTTGTGTTCCTGGCAGTCCAGCAGACGTTAGTCAAAGCTTGGCGACAGCTATTTCCTAACTTCACTGAAGTCCAGCTCAAGTCTATACTCAAATACACTCATATTAAATCCTTGAAAGTCTGGGACCCTTGAATAACCTATAATGCCCATCTGAGTATAGGTTATACCCTACTCTCAATATGATAACTCACCATTGACACGCCCAGTTGCTGGTCCACACAAGACTTTTCCCCACCCCCGTCCCCCACCTTTTTCTGATCCGCCCAGTTCCCCTCTTCATTCCTGGTTTCTCTCTTTCTGCTGTCTATAATCATGTCTATTCCCCCCACCACCCACTCCCCTCTTGAGTTCCTACTCCATGCCAAATGGCACTTTCCTCTCCTTCATCCGACAAAGGGGTACACAACCACCAACAGGGAGCACTCCCTGCTGGCATACTCAGTACCCTCACCTCCTGCACTGGTTACGGAGCTCTAGGTGTCTTGAAGCCTTCTGTACGCTGTCTTCTTCCACAGCTCTTGTTGTAACACTCAAGTATACCATTAGCAATTTTGCCTCTGTTTAACTCTTCCTGGTCATACTTCATTGATGTGTTTTTTCACCTTTACAACTTTAAAACCTAGTAAATCTTTTGTGAAACAAATACAGTAAGTAAGTAATATATACAAAGGCCATGTCAAAATTACTTTCAAGTAAAGGTTACACCAATAAATATGTAATGACTGAAAATAAACTGTATGTGTGAACATAATGTAAATGGTAACAATGAACTACTTACTGGCTAAACAAAAAAACCTGGCAATGTATTTTGCAGAGTTTTTTTGCTTTGCAAGTTTATAAAAGAAGTACTGGGTGCATTCCAAATATATTTGTGAGGGATAATAGCACTCAAGGCCAGAAACAAATCTCAGTTTTGCAAAGGAATGTTATAAATGTTATCTTTATCTATCTACTCTTGCTCAAATGCTGAAAACTAAAAGGCAGAAATCAAAAATGCATTCAAACATTACAGAGGAGTATGAATGTGATCCACAGAACATTTTAAGATGCTCTAAGTTATTCGTAAAATTTAGCAAAATTGTTTAAAGAAATTTACAGTGTTTTCAGTGATAAAAATGTTTCCTTGATGTACACAATCTTATCAATATTGTACTTTTTACTGGAAAATGTATTTTCAATGGTACAAACAGTAAGTACTTTTGGATTCAGGTAGCAGACTTCCATTGTGCAGTGGTAACTGCTTGAGCATTCCTCGTATATACTACTCACTGTCAGTCCTTGCCTACATTTTGTAGAGGAGGAACAATTAAGAAACTGTCATTGGTACTATACTCTTCAGGGATAGGGGGACCCAGAATTCCATCTACATTATGATGTCATATTTACAATCTTTTCTGGCATCCCCTTGTTGTTTACAACCCACCCTACACAAAGTCCCTTTAGGCTGGGATAGAGCTATTTAAAGTCTTGATATATGGGGACTTTATATAAATATAACCCATTCAAGCCTAGGGGACTAGCACAGTAGTTATAATACCTTTAGGATGCATCTGTACATCTAGGGGCACAGTCCAGTGTATCTGTGAGACACATGTCGTGCACATGTCGAATTATGTCCTGATGGCTATGGCTGGTTGTTTGTGTGAGTGTGCACACAATGCTACACATGTGTTTGTGTGTATTGGGATGGTTCCCTAATGCTGGGTGTTAATTTCCTAAGCTATCATTTATTTGGCCTTTGTATAGTTGGTTAATATACTGCAATCTTGTGATTATTGCTTCATCATTTTCTGTGTTCCCTCCCATTTTGTGATGTATTTCCCCTTCCTTCACACGTTGTCTTGATTGGATAAAGGTGACCACTTGTCTCGAGACCCCATGTTAATCTGCTCACATCAGGGAATGCATTACCATGTTTACCATCCTTTCAATCATCTGCCACATCCTGTTGTGTGTTGTAACCTGCACATTCAATAGAAGATTTTCATGGATGAGAAAAGGTATTTGGTGAGTTCAGCTTTCTAATAAAGACTGTCTGCTGTGATTGTATCTGCTCATAGAGGCCAGGCATAGAGTTTTCTGCAAGGGATAAGTCACTAATACAACAGTTGAAGTGAGAATAGCTATTACTTGTTACTGACCTGGATTGCCTGACTCGTATCTTCTGTCCTCATTGCTGACCCTGAGTGTGCCCATTACACTTTCCTGTTGCCTGTCTCAACTGCTGTCTGGATTTTGACCAACCATGTGCCTAGTACAAACAATGAGAAAATCAGATGAAAAATACCACATTTGGAGCAATCGTCTGATAATCTGATCATTAGTACATAGCTTTCGAGAGCTGATCATGACAGTTCATGAGAAAATATCCAAAGTTAGGACTCCCATGGTGTGGGGATCATGAGGGCCGTGGCCTGGAGACATCTCACAGCAAATTAGCCCTGGGGACACCGGCCCAATACTCCCTGCTTTAATGAAGACCATGGTGCCACCAAAATACTGCACTTCAAATGAGCTTGTGTCATCTGCCAGGGTGTCTTCCATGACAGCTGTAATCAACAGAGGAGGAGAAGTACAGCTGTCCTATAAAACCCCCTAACAATTATACATACCTTTCAATTTTATGAGGGACACAATTTAGCAGTAAGCATGTAGGCAGAGGACCCACACCCCATGATGTGGGCCACAAAGAATAATGCAACAAAAAAAATTAAAATATTGGCTAAACCCACAACGGCTTTTTTAATATAGAGCATATCTCAGTACAAATTAAAAACATAGAGTGTAGCGCCACTAAACAATAAACCTAGAAATAAATGAAAGTCCAAAGTCCCAATAATGATTCAATCACCAATATGTGATGAATGAAGTTATTAAACTCTTCCGTTTATAAATAATTTGTAATGACATGCGTGTACTCCTCCTTCCAGAATAGCTTTATGGTCACCTGCTTATTTCACCTCTTAAGGAATAATAAGGTCAGATGGCGCTTAGATTTGCCCACCCTTTGGGCTAGTGTAGCAAACTGAAATACAGGGAGTGCAGAATTATTAGGCAAGTTGTATTTTTGAGGAATAATTTTATTATTGAACAACAACCATGTTCTCAATGATTCCAAAAACTCATTAATATCAAAGCTGAATATTTTTGGAAGTAGTTTTTAGTTTGTTTTTAGTTGTAGCTATTTTAGGAGGATATCTGTGTGTGCAGGTGACTATTACTGTGCATAATTATTAGGCAACTTAACAAAAAACAAATATATACCCATTTCAATTATTTATTTTCAGCAGTGAAACCAATATAACATCTCAAAATTCACAAATATACATTTCTGACATTCAAAAACAAAACAAAAACAAATCAGTGACCAATATAGCCACCTTTCTTTGCAAGGACACTCAAAAGCCTGCCATCCATGGATTCTGTCAGTGTTTTGATCTGTTCACCATCAACATTG